>RJWT010028982.1:0-15083 GCA_004365215.1 Cuniculus paca | reverse complement strand
GAGGCTCCATCTCCTAACAGTATATTCACTTTTGGACTCTTCGGTGGATTAATTCACTGAGGAATATAGTGCCACCGAGATCCAATCACCTTCTGAAAACCTCACTTCTGAAATGGACATTTAAAAAAATCTAAACCATAACAAGAGAGAAATGAAGGAAAAGAAAGGCAGAGAAGAGAAATAGAGAGCAAACAGGTACAGAGATAGAAGTTAATAGACCAAATACAGATCTCCAGGATAAAAAGAGAGTCATGTAACAGATGCCTACAAGTTTCCAGAGGCATCTCCTAAATATTCTAGTTTCACAAGTGGGTAGCACAGGTTTTGAATCGCTCCATCAGCATTGTGGGGAGTCCATGAGCAGAAGAGGTATCATTCCCTCTGTGTCCAAGGCAAAAGCTGTGTCCTTAACTATCACAGTGTGTAGTCATCAGCTTATCTGTCTGTATAGGCTTTTTGAGGCAAGTTATATCTTATTTATTTTAGATTTCTGGGGCCTAGAAAATGCCTGTCTTATAGTTTGTTGTTAATTAATATTTAATGAAGGAATGGCTAGTGGGCAATAGACTTATTTCATAAGCATGTCTGAGTATTTGTTAGAGTTGGGGAGACGGAATGATTTAACTACCCTACAATATTTTAGAAGTGGAAATCTGAAAAATTAAGAAAAAAGTGGAGAGGATTTCCTGTCATTCATCACCAATAACCATTTAACCAATATTCAGAGAGCAAATAGTGTGGAGCTTTGACATCCAGGAGTCTGGTATGGGTATTACCCACAAGTTTTGAGTAGCATATGGCATAGTCACAGTTGTGGATATTGGACAAAGGGCCTGAGAAAGACAGAGGTGGATTTGAGAAGGGCTCTAGAAGTTGTTGGGCTGATGGGTAAAACAGAAGTAAGGTTAGAATCTAGAGGGAAAATGGGCACAGGGCCTCTAACTTACACAGTTGCAACTCTAAGCCAAGCAAGAGAAAAAGGAAGAGATTTTTTGGCAAGAACCAAAGTGTCCTAGAGACAGAAGGGAAAAATAAAATGTGGGCAGAAGGTAGACAGTCCTAGTCATGGACTTGGGACTGGCGCATATTTGGAGGAAATAGTCTCAGAATAGTTAGCCATGGCAGCATTCTCTCTTGGTTCTCTCCTGGTTGCAACAAGTAAAACTTTGCTGGAAAATAGGGAAAGAAAATGAGGAATGCCTTTTCTTTCCTGTTTACTACTAATAAAGTTTAGCTGAAGTACTTTAAACTATAATTCAGATTATTGTTTGTGTTGGCTACAGTCAAGCTTATTCTCCATAGGCAAAGAGTGGTTTAAGCTGTATCAAACAGGAGTAATCTTGGTACCTATGGAAATTTTGGGTCCTCTGATACACAATCGTGTGCTTTTCTACTCATCCTATAATGACTCTCATGATATACTAATGGTTTCAATAATTTATGTCCCAGCATAGTTAGGCATCAGTAGTGTGGAATATGTAAAGACTGTTCAGTATTTCAATTTATATTATGTAAGATTTATTATTCTTGTTAATCTAGAGAAGGCTATAGGTTTTTAAATCACATTTTGCTTTCTTTTGCCTTTATACTGGGCTCTAGCAGTAATATTGGAGGGAAGGGCACTCTTATCTCACAATGAATTTCTCCTTTTGTATAAGAATGCCACAACAGGAGAACCTATTTGCAAAGAGATACTTTGCTTTCTATATTGCAACTGGGAAAAGCAGCTAGTTTACTCTGTCTAAACTTCCAGCTCAGCGATTGATGTTAGAGAAAGAAGCTCAATGTCCTAGCGTGAGTGGAGTTTACAGACTAGCCTTCAGCTTGTAGATCCTCTGTTCCAGCCCTAAGGGAGGATAGATTTTATAAATAAAATATTTGTGAACAGCAGTAGTCACAACATTATTACAAACTTGAAGAAAAAAAAGAAGATATCAAAGGGCATGGTTACATGAAGGGAGCAACAAGTCTGCATTTGCTTCTCAGTTCTACCCAAGCCACAATATCACGCATGACTTGCTCATATTTTCAAAAAATGGTGAGAGTTGTATCAAGGATTAGAGATGTTAAAAACGTCACAGATTCCAAATAAGCTGAGGACCTATTTTCTAATTGACTCAACATAATGACATTGGATGTTTGTATTTGTTTAGCAACTGTGTATTTTAATGATGAGCCCTCAATTAGAAAAAATAAAGTAGCTATGATTTTCAATTTCTTTTGATCCTGCTGCAAATGTGCAAACATAACACTGGCTTATAACTATTTCCCAAAGAATTTTAGTTTAGGTAAATTTTACCATTGTGTGTGTTGGGGGTACTACTCACCATACCCCATCCCCAGGGTAAACTGTTTTGAAACACTACAATTTGAGATACTACAATTAGTCCTCCAATTTTGAATGTTCATTTAGCTTCTGCCATGTTCCAGGTGTGATTGAAATATAAATTTAGAGTTCTGCACCACAGGTCTCAAGGAAGCTCAAAGAATGATCCAAAAGCAAGTCATTGCTATCCCAGGAACCACTTGATTTTTAAAAGCTACAATCCAAAAGGACTTTTGATCTAAAAATGAATGTGTATTTCCAACCTAGCCTATTATTGTTTACTGAAATTCAACCGTCATGTTTCAACTGAATTAGATCCTGGAATTTCCTTCAGCAAAATCTTTAACTAGGCTCAGATGTGTATTACCTTACTATGCTCATGGATTAGAAATCCTATTGAGTAGAATATACTCATGAAGTTTAAGCAAAACCAAAATAAATGTAGGTATCCTGTTTGGAGTCCACCATGATTTTGTACAAAAAGGGTTTGTGGTTACAATATTTGGGATTTTCACTGTCTGTTTAGGGAGATAGTATCAAGAGCAAAAGGATAGCTCTTTAACAGGTTTTTTAAAAGTTGCTTCCATATGGATAGTTGATTTTTCAATACAAACTAACCATCTGCTATATCTTTGTATTGCAAACACAATCATAGATGTTAGACATTCACCATACACACAGAGCACCTTTATCCCTCTATTAGAGATCTAGAGGATGACCCTCAGTTACACAAATTACGGCAGGTCAATTAACAAACACAAGTGTATAAAGCCTATGAAAAAGATTCTCTTGTGCTACAAATTATGTATCTTTAGCGTAATTGCTAATCTTTCTAGAACAGATATATTCAAGTAATCTTATACTGTGTGCATAATCAATATTGAAATAAGATCTGAGTGTTATTGTGTGACATTTTTTGAGTTGGGGAGCGGGTCAAAGCTGCCTCGTAGTCCCCTGCGTAAGATATGGAGTTTGCAAGAGAAGTTGAGCATTGTCCTTAAACTGATTATTTTTCTTAATAGATTTGTTCCTTAATAGATTTGCCTGTGTTGTCCCCTTTTACTTACTCTTTCTTTACTGCTGTATAATATACATACTTTAAATAACTAGAGGATGCCTCTGGGCTCAAAACCACCTCTGGTTTATATTAGCTAATTAATGGTGTTTTATCCAACGTATTAGTTTGAGTGGAAATGATTGCTATTAGGAATTTGGGAAGCATTGTAAGAATTCTGATTAAAATAATACCTTTGTGATAGATGGTCTCCTTAAAAAGCTTTTTAAAATGTTGGCTGCTGGCAAACAAAACAAAACAAAACTGCCAAATGAATGACCTTGTGTTGTTTTCTGTCTTAAATCATGTTTTACGCAGTTGTCTCCTATACTAAGGTGTATTTACCCACTTTCAAGGAACTGTGGCTGCTTGAAAAATAGAACAGATCTTGAATCCATACAGCTTAATCATTTTCACAAAAATTAATTCAGCAGATACATTTTAGCCAAACTTCTGTGTTCAGTAAATTCTCAGGGCCTGAATGTGTGAATTTAATAGTGTGACAGAATCTGAGCTAGGACTACAAGAGAGTTCCCTCAGCAGTATACTGGAATTACCCCAGAAGTTGTGTAATTTCTTTTTCTCCTTCTCCTTCTCCTTCTCCTTCTCCTTCTCCTTCTCCTTCTCCTTCTCCTTCTTCTTTTTTTTCTTTTTTTTCCCCTGCTGCTCTCAATGTCTCTTAAGGCAGTATAGTTTGTAGTCTGTGAAAGCTGACTATTCTTTCTGTGATCCTGTTGTTATAGTTAACAAAGAACTGTCTCTTTTACATCAAGCACACTGTAGGCAACTGCCACATACACAAACAGGGTTTGTGGGAACAGTACTTCTATTAACTGTGGCACATTCTATTTTGATTTTAAGAAAATGTACAGTAATTAACATGATTCCTGTTTTGAGATGTTAGAATTTAGGAATAGTTTCTTTAGCCTAGAAAATCCAGGGCTCCCCCTCTACAGAAAAATCAGTAATGACAGGGTCAGTTTCTACTTATTGATTCACAGATACCTTTTAAGAAAGAAAGTACTTTTCACATACGCACATTATTACATTTTTAACTACTGAAAAATAATCTTAAAGGAACTCGGTAAAAAAAGAGAGATAAGAATTTGAGTTCTGAATGACTACAGACACATAGTTTGTCTCGCTTTTTAATAGTAAAGAATATAGCCAAAATATAGTTTGCCCGCCTTTTCTGATTTCTGATACATTCCAGAACATTAACTCTTTTCTTTTTAAAAATTATAAACAGAACATGCTGTTCACAACACTTATTAAGTTTGACAAGAAAAACAAACTTCATTATTTTCAATTCAAGCCGCAATTGCTTGGCTAAAATGAACTCAGGATTTGTGGCTTGCAGACAATTCCCTTCTCAATCTCTTCCTTTTTCTACAGTTCTGCTCACCTCTTTGTCTACTTACGGTTAAGACTTCAGATTCCTAGCACTTCTCCCATCTGTCTTTATTTTAATTGTGCATCTTTGAATTTCTTAGAACTTTCAAGACTCTTGGGCTGCACAGAATTCAACCAGTTTCCTTCTCTGGGGCTTGTGTTCTGCTTCTTCCTCCCACCCTGCGAGTGCTTTAAATGATAAACTCTTCTTGGTCTCTTCATTAGCAATGCTGCAGAGTCATGTATTCTTGAAGTTACATGTGCAGAATTTTCCTGATTTCTACAAATGTTCACATCTCTCCTATTTCTGAGTTTACCATGTCTTAAGACATTTTTGCTGATAACGGTCCAATTCCACATTCAGTTCATTGCATGGTAGTTTTAGATTCTAGACTCTTCTGCTTTCATCTGGATGCAACTCTGAGTATGGTAAAATAATAACATTCACCCATTTGCAAACAACTGTGATTTTAACCATTTACGTTCTTAAGGTAACATACTTGTCTAATAACTTTCAGGTAGATTTGGCTAAATGACCAAGGGCAAAGAGCATGGAAAGATGACACAGATATAAGTGATACCAGTTTCTTTATCTTAGTCACCATCTAGCATGAGCTTTCAAAGTAGAAGCCACATGTGGTGGCATCCAAATTTGCTGTATTTTCTGACTTTTAATCTGTACCTCATTCCTTTTTAGATGAGGGGTTTTAATATTTCTAGACTGGCTGTATGCAAGTT
The DNA here is from genome assembly GCA_004365215.1 of Cuniculus paca. Lineage (NCBI taxonomy): Eukaryota > Metazoa > Chordata > Mammalia > Rodentia > Cuniculidae > Cuniculus > Cuniculus paca. The sequence continues at coordinate 9,573 of RJWT010028982.1, read as the reverse complement.
TCAAACTTTGTCCTAGAGAAATGATAATTCCAGATAAGAGGGTTGATTGTTGCAAAGTCACAGAAAAAGGACAGTGATGGCATCTAGCTGAACTTAATTCTCTCATTCTAATTCTTCTGCTGTGGTGTAAGAGCATAATGGTGTTTTAAGAGCACAAATTGCAGGATATAAGCATCTAAGTTAAACCACTGTTTAAAGTTTAGCATATGGGTTTGAAATTCTTGGTGATTTTTAAAGCTGAGGAGTTTTTTTTTGCATTAAGCATTCAATCTCTTTGTGATCCATTCTATTTCAAGGGTGATATAGGGGAGAAAATAGACTTCAATTCATAGCCACTGTCTTGTGCAAGATTCTTATTAAAAACAGCATATTCCTGTAGCCCAGAGGGCTGACAGCTTCTTCCAAAGCAGAAGTGCTGCTCTAAGCTAACCTCAAGGGGCTACTTGAGAGAGATAAAGCCTCCATCCCTCTTTGTGGGGGCAGAGGGAAGAACTAGGACGGGGAGCAAAATATCACAAATTCAAGCTTCAATCACCCCACCAGGTAAAATTTCTCAAGGTACTACTGGCATTCAGTTCCCTGGTTAATCGATTTATAAGTACTTCATTAAGAATAATTATTTTAAAAGGAAAGAAAACACTTTAAAAAAAGCATCAGTTTAAGAGAGTGTATAAACCTAGGCTGAGTTATGTAACATTTTTCCTTTGTTTTTATCATGCTCAAACACAGGTATCATTTGCTTCTGTTTCATCACTTGTGCTTGACATTTTATCTACAGATGATCAAAATATAATAAAGGGATCACTGCCAGACTTAGACTCTTAACAATGTTGAGTAAAGCAACGCTTGGAGACATGGTGCTGAGAAGCAGAAACACACTGAATAAATTCAGTTCAAACAGGATGTTCATGTCCTGAGGTACCACTAATATGAGTGTTTTTTCTTACCGTCTGCTAAAAATGACAGCAACTGTAAAGAGGAGTTTTTCTTTCCTTTTATTCTTTTTTCCCCACAAAGATCATCAGTTTACAGTTCATTGACTTTCTTATTTCACTTTTCAAGGACAAGATTGTCAACTTTAAATTTAATTGTAAGCTATATTTATGTATTTTTATATGTGTTAGTTCAGTGATCAGTCAGACCTTAATTTACTGTCTCATCGTTGTATAGATTTTTTTTTGCATGGTATTGGGGCTTAAACCCATTAGAGTTTTTCCACTGAGCTGCAGTCCCAGACTTCTTTATTTTTTATTTTAAGACAGGTTCTTTCTAAATTGCACAGGTGGGACTCAAATTTGTGATCTTCCTACCTCAGCCTCTTTCAGTGCTGGGATTACAAGCATGTACTACTACTGTACCTTAGATTTTTAAAAAATACAATGAAAAGTTTGGAAGAATTTAAGGTTTATTTAAAAGTTGTTGGTCTTGTATATCTTAAAAGCACATACATGTTGACACATTTTAAAATGCTACCATGTGCTTTTTAAAAAATTAGAACACTATATCTTCAGCACAAGAAAAGTATATGTGTGTATAAAGCAAAATCACATGACAGAGGTAACAATTTTCAAGCTAATAATTCCTTGTATGGTTAAATTATAATTTAAGTGCCCAGCTATTTCTTTAAAGGAAACAAAAAAATCACAAGGTGGCCGGGTGTGGTGGCTCATGCCTGTAATCCCAGCACTCAGGAGGCTGAGAAAGGAGGATCGCCGTGAGTTTGAGACCAGCCTGGGCTACAAAGTGAGCTCAAGCCCAGCCTGAACGGCATAGTGAGACCCTGTCTCAAAAAGACAAGGGCCAGGGATCTAGCTCAGTGGCCTAAGCACCCGCCTGGCAAGTGTGAGGTCATGAGTTCAATCCCTGGTGCTGCAAAAACAAAAAAAAACAAAAAAAAATTCACAGGGTAACAGTGAAGTGAAACACATTTGACTTTCCAGGTTTTAATTTTTAAATCAAAGAACGGGCTAAGTTTGGAACTAAAACTCTAATTTCTCAACTTACCTACAAAAGTGAGAGGATTTTATGTAATATCTTTCTGCAAACATCTCTGCGGATTACATACACAGCCCTCCAGTGATAACAAAGGTGTCTCCTTACCCTAAGTGCTATCACTCCTGGTTGATCTGGAAAGTACGGTGGCCCTGGACCAAGTGAATTATAGACACACAGCCTTCACAAGATGGGCCGACCTTGGCATTTTGCCCAGATTTACCACTTTACATGATGATGATATTCCATGACTGGGGAAGAAAAGATGCTTGGTCTGTGAGTACAAATTCAAAGGACATATAAATCAACTGTCAGTAACATTGACTGAAGTGTTTTTAAAGCTTCAACTCTCTAGAGGGGTCTGTTGCTCAGAATATATGGCCTCTGCAATGCACACATGCAACTCAGTGACTCAGGATAGGTGACCGAGTGCTCAGGGAGAGTGGAATGTGAAGGGCAAGACAGTGGTGCCAAAAATAGTAAATCTAAGGGACAGGGAGCCCCTGGGTCAAAATATTTTTTACTCAAATTCACAGTGTCTTCATGTGGCCATGCTCAGCTAAAATGCTGGGGAAAAAGCAATCCTTTCTAATGTACCATTGGCCATACCTTCTGCTATGCCTTGTGTCTAAATGTCTCCTCAAAGCCTCAGGTGGTCATAGGTGGGACTTTTCAGGGTGTGCAACAGGGGGACTGCTTAACAGAGCAATGTTGATATCAAGGCACTAGAATTAAGGGGTGAGTTTTACCCACCCTAAGTAGCCTGGATAAGATATAAGGGATAGAAAGAGTTGTGGTCACCCCTCTTGCTTGCTTTGCTACCTTCTGCCCACCATGAACTGTTTCTTCTCTGTGACTCCTGTCTGCTATGCCACCGTGGCTTGGAGCCAGCTGATTATGGACTGAAATCACTATAAACTGTAAGCCAAATAAACTTCTCCTTCTTTAATTTTAAGTGTAGAGTGTTTTGTTTCAGCCATGATAAAAAGTAATTAACACACCTTCATATAGATGCTTCCATTTAAAAATTAATGTTTGTTAACTTAGAGAATACCTCCTAATTACAGAACTGCAAACTGAGGAGCAACATGTAGTTGTAAGCAAATAATTCTGATATATGAAGAGGTATTTTTGGTTGGTAGATCATGATCTACAAAGTCAGCTCCTTGGGTTGGCATCTACTATAGGCAATTTTTCCTTTTGGTTACTAATTTCATAGTTGCTTCTCTTTCTTTACTTCTATCACAATAGAAAGTCTCAAATATAAATTTTACAATTTTTTCCACCATTCCTATGGCACTGATGATGGGAGAAAATGACTTCATTATCTGGAGAGGATAGAGAAAGCTGACTATTTCCAAGTAAGTATTTTAATAATGTGTTTATTGCACATGGACTACTTGTATGATTAAACAATGAAATAAAAAAACTCAATTAGCATTTCTGATGTGTTTGTGATAAAGCCATTAGTCTCAAAATTGCTAAATTCCATTGCAGTGGTTTTCAAAACTAGAGTAAATGACCTTATTATACATACACCTCAGCATTAAGTTTTATAGGATCTTTGGCAGAGTATGAAATCACAAGGTTTAATAAATTGCGAGCAACTTTTTCTCACTCTATAACCCATGGAAGAAATACAATCCATGGGTAGATTAGAATAGTTTTTTTTTTATTTTGGAGAGAACAAAACCAAATGAAATAAAACAGACTAGAGTCAATCAAAACAAAACAATGGCTGGGCATGGTGGCTCACGCCTTTAATCCCAGCACTCGGGAGGCTGAGACAGGCAGATCATTGTGAGTTCGAGACCAGCCTGGGCTACAAAATGAGCTCAAGGCCATCCTGAACCGCATAGTGAGACCCTGTCTCAAAAACAGGGCTGGGGATCTAGCTCAGCGCTCTAAGCGCCTGCCTGGCAAGTGCAAGGTCATGAGTTCAATCCCCGGTGCCGCAAAAAAAAACCAACAACAACAACAAAAAAAACAATGAACATGGTACAGGACTCCAAAACAAGATAAAAAGAAAACAATAGTGGTTACCATAATGCTCTTGTTATCTTCAAAATAACTGCCCATACCACCAAGGTTCCAGGAACAGTGGCAGAGGGAGATTACTGAGCAGGGCAGACAATTGATTGGAGGGGAAAAGTAGGCAGTCAATGGCAAGAAAATAGCATGGCAGAGACGAGCTAGTAGTGCATTTTGACCATAACCATTAATGTAGATGGCCTCAGTTCACCAATAAACAGAAGAGATTTTGACAAGGCTCGTGAATTGGAAAAAAGTACTCAAGTAGTGAGTAAATTGGTGCTATTAGAGTTAGATATTTACAAGTAATTAAAGGAATGACCACTGGAAAATTCTGGTTAGAATTCCTTGAGAATCATTTACTATATTGTGCCACAAATAAAACATTGAGGTTATCGTTTAAGCATTGCTTTACCTATGTGGCATTACAGATCTTCTTCAGAGCTTCCCTAGAACCCATTCAAAATATACATCAACTTCAGCTTCCCAGATGAGAAATGCTCTCTTATGATTTTTAAGGCAAAGATTGGTAGTTAATCCTATCTGCTCTGGAGAATCAGAGTCCTGTGTTTAGTCCCCATTCTGCCACTGTCTGGCTTGGCCAGTGGGTTCAAATTACTTAACCTCTCCAAGTCTTCAATTTCTTGATTGCAAAACAGAGTTCCCAATATCCTGCATGCTGTTTTGACAATTGCCCTGTCCCTCTTCTGTCCTACTTACCAAAGCCTTAGATCTTTTTGCACATTTCTTCTCCCCCAAATGAAAACTTATCTTTTTGTCCCATTGCTTCAGGGCCTTGCTAATGTGTCTGCTAACTAATAATTCCCCTCCCAGATAACAAAATGCTTTAATTTAGTGCAAGCAGACATTCTCATTTAATGATAACATATTTGTATAAAGATTTATAGTTTACTATGGTTGCACATGTGTAATTTCAGTCAATCCACCTGGCATACCTAAAGTAGGGTGCTACTGTATACATTTAGTGGATGACAATACTGACACTGACAAGTGGTAAAGTGATTGTCCCGAGGATAGATGCATAATTTGGGGCTGAAGTTCACAGCCAGCTTACACCAGTAAGTTCAGTAATCACTCCACTTCACAGCTGTACTCAACAGAGTGCTCAGGTGGTAGGAAGATGATGTTCAAATGAGGAGAACAAGTGAGGAGAAAGGGCAAAGAGAAGGAAGAGGAAAATAAAGAATTAAGGTACGTTATGTACATGTACCAACTCCCCATGATGAATGTAATGATTATGCACTGAATACATGTGCTAATAAAAAAATAAAAACATCATAAAAAAGAAATACAGGCATTTCATAGTGGGAAGGTGGCTGATACTGCAAAAATAACAGGTCCTGCTGGTCACTCATAGCTGTGTTTGGTCACTCACGGCAAACTGTTTAACCTGTCTGAGCCTTAGATTGGTTACTTTTAAAGTGGGAGTGTTGAATAAGGATCATTTAAGTTCACTTCAGTATTATTCCACAATTTAATGAATCATCATGCTTGCAATTTTATGCTAATTTTCTTTTTTTTCAATCTATATCAATAGTGGTGTGGGGAATTTAGTTGTGAGTATAACAGCATTTCAAGGTGTGCTGTGATATATAAGAGGAAAGATGTGAAAGTACAGAAAATTGGGTACTAAATTTGAGGATTCAAGTAGGTCAAGGTAGTTATCAATGTCTTTTGATCATCAACAACTTCTATGGCATTGTCCCTACCCAAAAAGTGCTTAGTTTAGTGAAGATGTACCTGGGGTGAGAGAGGAGCATGCAGGGGGACACTACTTAACTATTGCCTTCAGGTAAAGTAACTGTGGCCATCTGTAGGAAAATTCATGTGAACCTAAGATCATCAACATACTCATGGGTTGAACTGTAAAAAGTCAGATGAAAAACAGTACTAAGCCCTGTAGTCAATACTGATTTTGCCCAAATTAAACCCAATTCTCTATTTATTACTACAAACTGTCTGAGAAAATATGACCCAAATTTATATGACAGGTCAAAAGCAAAATTAAAGAAAAAGATGACAATTTGAAGGTTTTTTTCCCCCTCCCCTATTAACACAATGAGGCTGGCTGAGTTATGAAAATGTGATGGAAATATTAGAGCTGGTGTTTCTGAAAAAAAAAATGCAGTGATCATTTCACTCTTCCTGTCTTTTAATGCTCCAGGGTTTCGGAGACGAATAGGAGCAATAAGTTCACTTTGCAGAATTAATGCAGTAATTCTTTATCATAAGAGTAGAGCATTACCTCAATCTGATTTTGCTACAAAATGGTTCAAAGTCTATTTTTAATGATGGCTCTAATTTGTTAACACCTTTTAAATTATTAATCCCCTTTATATTCAAGTAGTTATTGCATGTCATAACAATGTATCTATGCAGGGAAATTTAATAGTATTTTCTAGATGTCAAGAAAAGGCTTGTTCTGCAAAATGCTATTAAAACTGATAATGAGCTAAATATTTGCCATAGCAAACATTGAAATTACTATATCAATCAGCATTGGGCTCTCTTATTCAATAAACAGAAATTAACCTATTAACTATGCCTAACTTTCAGCAACAAAACGTTTGCTTTCAAGCCTGTCTCCCTGTTTTGAACCTTTCTTTTCTTAGAACTATGTATTGCCTTGTAATCTCAGCATTTTAAATAAAATCCTTGGTGTGCATGTTTGTGGTTCAAATTTGGAAGATACGCAAGACAAAATTATGAATGTTTTGCCCTAGTGGTTGTAAATATTTTTGACTGTCCTGTTGGAACTGACTTATAAGCTATAAAAGTGCTGCATCTGATAAAATAAATCACTCAAAGTTTTAAAATCATGTTTTAGAATATTTTCTTGATTTCTGGGATTTAAAAATATCTCTACCAATTATAAGATTTGACTAAAATATAAGCTACAAAAATATAAAAGTCAAAAGTCTTACAAGTGTCTATTTGTTAGTTACAGATTTCAGACACTAAAACAAGGGTTTTGGAAGAAAACATTTTTTTAATGCATACCTAGAAGAAAGAAGTGGTATAAGGGTACTGTAGATATAACTAAAAACAAGAGAAAGTCAGTTTCAATTTCTGCTGAACAAAGGTCCTGACTGTCCTCATATAGTGGGTATGCTCGTGATCCAATTACCATCTTGGTTACATTTTGGGCTGACAATCAGTGATACACAAAAGTGACTCAGAGTTCTGCTGTTCTTCAGATAGTTTAAGGAGATCGTTCCTCTTCAGTTGCTTTTATGACTTCTAAATTTCTGAAAAGAATGACACTACACACTCTAGCTCATTTAAAGTAAGGCTGATGCTAAGAGCCAAACAATACATTCACAGTTCATACTTGTAGTTATGTGCAATAAAAAGACAATTTTGCAATTGTGCTGTAAACTTCTCAAAGCTTTTTGTGTCTATTTGTTAGAACTCTCCTGAGGCAAGCAGGTACCCAGTGTATTATTGGCATTGAATGGTTAAAGACAGACTTACCACAGTGATCTGATTGGTTCAAGGCAATGTGGGCACTGGGAAAAGAATGTAGTTTTATAATTCCAGCGGTTTCCAGTTTTATAATTCCAGTGTTTGTTAATTACAGATAATTCCAGTGCTTCTTGGAATCACTGGGAGAACTTTACAAAAAATCATTGTAAAAACAATCATTATCAGAATAACATCCAATTAATAACCATTTAAATTCAAAATCCCTAAGTGTGAAGTATCTGCATCATTTTTTATATTGACACATAAAAGTTGTATGACCTGTATGCCCATCAGCAGATGAACAGATAAAGAAAATGTGGTATTCATATGAATAGAGTACTACTCAGTATAAAGAAGAATAAATTTGAGTCAGTTGTAGGAAAATAGATGCACTTTAAAACCATAATGTTAAATGAAGTGAATCAAACAGACAAGCTTAAATACCACATGATTTCTCTTATATGAGAAACCCAAAGTATAAATGAAGAGCAAAATAAAAGATAGATATGGGAAGCAGGAAGTTATATCTTTCTCAAAAGGAAAGGAACTAAAAGATGGAGGATGGGAAATGAGATGAAAAGAGGAATGAAGATGTGTTATGTATATGTACCAACTCTACACAAGGAATGCAAACATGTACTATAAACATGTGCTCATAAATTATATCATCTATGGGATACCATGTGATGTTTTGATACATGTGCACACCATGTAATGGTCAAATCAGGTGAAACACATCCACCTTCCCAAACATTTATCACTTGTATGTGGTGAAAACATTCAAAATCTTTCTTATAGCTTATTTGAAGTGTATTGTTACGTACTGCTATTCTACTGCATCCATAGTTTTAAAGATTTCTGAAAGAGTGCAGCCAGAGCCAAGACCTCTGGGGATCTTGTTAAAATGCAGGCATTGGTCCAACAGATCTGGGGAGGCCTGAGCTTCTGCATTTTTGAAAGGGTAACATTGCCAGATACCACATTTTGAATAGTAAGACCAGCCTTCTTGCATCATATCAGTTTTGTATTGGCACCCTGATGGGAAAACAGAATATGGATTCACTCTTGAAAAGACTCTTTTGCATTTAAGAAATTCAAGGCAACATTTTATGTAATGGACTTGTAACTTCTTTGACTTATATGAATTACAAATTACTGGATGGAAAGACATTCAAATGAATTCAATTCTTCAGGGAGTCCTTGAAGTATAACCTCATAAGAGATAAAATTCTCCAATTGAAAAGATTTGGCGTCAGTGACCAAAAGTTGGTCAGTGACCACAAACGGCATAAACAGTAGTTCAAAGCATAAATTCTGCAATCAAGGAAACCAGAGCTCAGATTCTAGCTCAGCCACTCATCAGTGTACCCCCCAATATTTCTAAGCCTCGTTTTCTTATGTATAGAATGGGCACAATAATAATATTTATTGCATTTAGTTCATAAATACACTCAAAGCCTGTTAGATACCAGGCTGTATTCAGAGATCAGTATAGCCAAGGTCCCTAATGCCAAGCAGCTTCCCTACAAATAACTTATAATATTTTTGTAGGACTAAAATACACCGTATGAAAATTATTTAGCGTTAAGACTTAACAGACAAGGGCTCAATACATGTTAGTCATTATTTTATATTAGCTCTAAAGTCTTAGTTGTTATTATGCCCAATTAGCATATACTGCTTTGATGTGTTGATATCCTGATAAAGACAGGGGCCTTTGATTAAATATACTAATCATAATTTTGGCTACAAGAGAGACCTCATAGGCATATTATGTGAACATGCCTGGGGCAGAAAGCTAAGCCCTCATTGTTAAGAAAATGTGTGAACTTCAGTTGTTAGTTTCATGGTCAGTTTTTGGCCAAAGACATTGTGTTGCTCAGATATTTCTAGCAGAACTAGCGGGCATGTCTGTAAAAGTGATCAGTCAACGCACATGATGGCAAGATTGCAAAACATTCCATCTCACTAGCTCATGATTGTTAGAAAGTACATTTTAACTATTTGATATCTTTCTTTCCAAGCAAATTTTCCACTTTTTACTTGTTTTTGATACATTTTTAA
>RJWT010028981.1:0-15055 GCA_004365215.1 Cuniculus paca | reverse complement strand
TTTTTTTTTTTTTTTTTTTTGAGGCACCACGGATTGAACTCACGACCTTGTGTTTGCCAGGCAGACACTTAGGCCGCTGAGCTAGATCCCTGGCCCTGGTGTTTTTGAGACAGGGTCTCACTATGCCGTTCAAGCTGGCCTTGAGCTCACTTTGTAGCCCAGGCTGGTCTCGAACTCACAACGATCCGCCTGTCTCAACCTCCCGAGTGCTGGGCTTACAGGCGTGAGCCACCACGCCCAGCTAAACCTGAAACTCTTAACGAAGGTCAAATAACTTTGGCTCCTGTGATGTTAGGATTATTTTGCATGGAGCTAAAATTAGCACAAAGACATTGTCTTGGGGCTCACTGGGGATTATTGACTTTTAATTAGAAAATGATAGATAATAAAGTTGGGTGGAGAGAAGTAGAGACAGGGATTGCTCCATTTCTCCTTTCTGTCCCTGTTTGGGAATCAAGTTAGATGCGTGTTCAAGTTTGTTTGATCTTTCTCCAAGGTGTCTTTTTCATGGTTCTTTTCCAGATGATCCCATGTTGGGTCAGTAAGTAAGACAATATGATTGACCATGCTATTTGAGATACTTAGCTTCTCTCAGCCTCAGTTTCCTTGTCTGAAGAATGGGGATATACTGTCTACCTGGACTGAAACCTTTCAAGGGCAGGGATGGTTTCTTCCTCACCTCCTCTTCCTCTTCTTCATCCCTGACTAGAACATTGTCTAGCACATAGCAAGTTTCTGCTGAAATTGCTAGAAATGAGCTGGCAGCAGGAGGGACCTGAGGACTCGGGTATTGATACTCAAAATTTGGATATGGCAAACAGAAACCATAAATGCTTCTTCTAACCCACATGAGAAGGTTATCACAAGAAGGATGAATACAATAAAGTAACATATTGAGAGATAGACCACATTCACATAACTTTTACGACAGTATATTGTTATAAGTGTTCTATTTTATTGCTTTTCTTGATCTCTTGTTGCTCATTTATAAATTAAACTGTATCATAGGTGTGTATCCATAGGGAAAAATATAACAGCTGTGGGATTCAGTGCCAGCTGTGGTTTCAGGCACCCCTGGGGGTGTCGGGGTATATCCCTTATGGATAAGGGGTACCACACAGGAACTGAGGACCTGGGGAACCCAAACACTCCAAACCCCAAAGACTTTGGGAGTCATTGCCGGACCTGTTCCTGAGAATGGCTGGGGATGGAGGAAGTGGAAGATGTAGGAATGGTGACCGGAAGTGTAAGCAACTCCTTCGAGAAGTCTGACTGTGACAGGCAGAGGATCCCAGGTGTGTGGGGTGCGGGATACGGGGGAGGTGACAGAGATGCCACAGAACTTTGGCCATGTTGATGAGACAGGGCCAGGGGTAGCAGGTGATCAATGAATAGTTCTTCACTTAGCGAACTCCTACCTCACCTCTTGGAACAGCCAGCGCTTTTCCCAAGAGCGCTGTGGCTGCAGTGACTGGTAATAGCTGTCTGCATTGGTGCAGGCAGTACTCGGGGCTGTGAGGTCGGCCCTGAGCACTGCACAAGGTTTCCTCCTTTACAGCAGTTCAGTGAGTGGTTGGTGAATGACTTCCCGTCCAGTGCTGAGGGTTCCTAGTTCCTTTCATCTCCAACATGTGGTTTCCAAGGTCACCACAGGAGGAGGAAGAAGGTAGAGGGGGCCCAGGACCTTCCCAGACGTGTTGGAAGGGCGTGCTTTGCACTGCCATTGGCCAGGAAAAGTCATCATGACTACCTAGATGCAAAGGAGTCTGGGAGATGGAGCTCCAAGCTGGGCTGGGAGTTGGAGGTCCAATTTCCTTCCCAGCCAAGGTGCTCCCTCTGGAAGCGGAGCACCCGTGTTTAGGGAACAGGCCGGCCTTCTGAAATTGCAACCCCTTTCTGCTCTTCCCAGCACCCCGAGAGGGAAAAGCAGTGTAGTTTGAAGAAGGTGGCAAGTGCCAGTAAGGCCGGACCCTGCTCTGGAGCATAGAAATGTTGTACATCATTGTTCTGAGCCTGAGTTTCCTTGATCACATCATTTCTAAGTCCCACGAGACCGAGCTCAGGAGAGTGAAGGAACTAGGGATGTGAGGAGCAGGCGGAACCGAGCTGGAGGTGTTGATCCCCGCCGAGGTGCAGGTTCAGCTTCGGGTCTCCCTGAAGCAGCGGTGCGAGCCAGCACAGCGCACCCCGGACTCACGGCCAGCTCTCAGTGCCACGTGAGCGGCTGCTTCAGGTGTCCCTGTGTCCCCCCTCATCACACACCAGACGTTTAAGGTCTTGACTCGAGTTTAAAGCCAAAATGAACAGAATTGATTGTGTCATGAAAACTCCTCTCCAGCATTTTCCATCACCCTCAGAGTCAATTAGGGAAGCTAGCTCATTGGAGTCAAGTGGCTGGAGGAGGGGAGGAAGAGGAGAAAGAGGTCCCCAAAGACCCATGGGGCGTCTTTTTTGCATTAGGGTTCTGCTCTGTAGGCAGCTGCTGCGAATCAGTTAAAGGGCAAGCCTGGTCCTGACGGCCCCTCCCTCTGTCCCACTTTCTGGGTCTCCCCTCCACAAAACCTGCCTCCCCAGAGAAGTGGGGCATGGAGTTCAGGCCACTGAGTCCTCAGGAATCCCTGGATTTCCGGCGCCCCCGCCCCTGCTAGGGACAGAGGGATTGGCACCCCTCACCCCTGCGCTCCTCCTCCTGTCACTGTTGAACTCCCTGATTTATTGGCGCTGCTTATTTACTTGACGTGGTAATTTGTTGCCCACCTCCCCCCTACCTAAGCTAATCAGTTGACCTCTTTGGGGTCTCTGAGCCCAGTCACAGGGGCGGGACTGGGGCCTCAGATCTGGGAGGAATCCCTGTGGGGAGGGGGAGGGGCGCTGGGAAAACCGAGACAGGAATGTTTCCCTGGAGGGGCTCGGAGGGCCTTCTTCACCTTCTGTCTCTGTGCGGCAGTTGCCTGGTGACCTCCAGACAAAGCCAGCCCTTGGCCCAGGGCTGCGGGAAGCCAGCCGGACAATGGGAGGAAGGGAAAGCGGGGAAATAATGAGAAAGAAGGGCCAGGGCCCCAGTCTGTGCCAGGGACCGGGAAGGGTTCCTCACCACCCGGGGAGTGGAGACCTCAGTGCCCCCAGGGCTGGGCTTCCTGCCTGCTGGCCTGTGTTTATCAGGGCCTGAGCTAGGGCCAGCCAGTGCTTCCCAGGAGCTGCTGTCACTCATGCCTCGATTCATTCATGCCACCCTGACCTAGCTCCGCCCCGACGTCAAACGCTTTGCTGGGTGCTGGGAACAGAAAAGGCAACATCAGGCCCCCGGAGACCAGAGACAGCGTTGTGTTTAGGGTTGGCTGTGGCCTCAGCTAGAACCTTCTCCTCTCACAGCCTCTACTTCCCTACATTACAACACAACAAGGGCAACACCTTTGAGGAGCCACTTAAAAAGACTCTTACACTTTGCAGCCGGGTGCACTGACACGCACGGGAGAGGCTGAGTCAGGAAGATCTTGAGTTTGAGTACATCTGGGCTATGTCGCTCATTCAAGGGCAGTGAAAGAGATGTTTTGATTTTGTGATAATCCAAAGGCAGTACACATTCAGCATTTGAATTCTGATCTTTGCTCAGGCTGGCAGCAGGAAGCACAGTGCTGTCTCCAGATAGGCAGGACCGTGGCTCCTACAGGGAGGACCCCTGGTCACAGAGAGGCTATTTAGACACGTGCTGTGTGGCCGAGCCCGGATGCTGGGTTAGATGCACTCATCGAGTTTTCTATTCATGAGTTGGTGAGGAGGCAGATGTGTGTCTACCTTATCAGGCTGAGGATGGTTGGTGGGTATAGGTGACAAAAACCACTTCCTATACCCCAAAGTTAGTGGAGCATGATAGGCTGTCCTGGGCCAGAGAAGGCCAGGACTTTGCACCCCTCTGTCCATGAACTCTGGGCCCTTTTAGATAGTCTGTGCATCTGTCACCTGCAGGAATCACCCACATTGACACTTGTCTTAGGTCCCCCAGACACAATGCCTGACGCCTACAACTTAAAGGAGGAGAGGTTTATTTTGGCTCACAGTGTGTGGAGGTTTCAGTCCATAGCCAGCTGGCTCCGATGCAGGGCGGCACAGCAGAGATCTATTCAGGGCACGGAGGACAGAACAGGGAAGGGAGATAGAACCTCCAGGTCTGGTCCGTCTTGACCTGTCTCTTCCAGCCCGGTCCCATCTCAACAGCAAGGCAGCTAAAATGCCCTGTGTCCTCCTGCCCCACGGGCTTCGGTATCCTGCTGGCCACAGTCCTCTGGGGTGTGTGTGGGTGGGGGGGTGTCTGTCTCCCTTTTACAAGTGAAGGCATGGGGACCCCTGGGTGCTTCCTGTGGTGCCAGTCCAAGGCTTTTTAGTGCACAGGGGTCCTGCCGTCTGTCGCATCCCAGGACCTCCACATCCTGGGCTTTTATTCCTAGCTCCCCAGTGTTACATGCACAGCGGGGAGTCCGATGATAGACCAAGGCCAACAGACCCCAGATACTATCTCTACATTCCCGAGTGGTTTCCGGTGGTGAGCCCATGTTGGGGGCCGGGGTGGGGCATGCTGGATAAAGAAGAGAAGAGTGTTGGTATTGACACCTGGGCCCCCACTCTGCTCTGCCAGGAGAGCCCTGTCGCTCCCGATGCCAGGCCCCGCCTCTGAGCCTCAGTCCCCTCATCTGTGAAATAGGATGCTAGATCCCGTGCCCCTGGAATGTGGAATAAAACTGCCATGGGTGACAAGCAAGGATATGGCTCTGTGACTGTGCGTCACGTGTCACCCTGCAGTCCACGGTCACCTCTAGGAAGAACAGGTTCCTGACTCCCGAACTCTGTCCACATCCCCACCCTGGGACCCAGCACCAGCCCAGCTGAGTTCTGCGCTTCCCTCCTTGAGTCACACCTTTCCTTTCTCCCTTGGTCCCTCCTGCATGCTGGACCCCAAATACCTGTGCAGACCTCGTGTGCCCACCCAGGCCCCAGCCCCAGAGGATGTGGGCTGATTCTGCAGGGAGCCTGGGGATGTGGGGAGGTGGAGGCAGCCTGGCTCTGGGGGAGGGGCGCACCCCATCCTGACAGGTGCGCCCCTCGGGTGGAGGGGCTCTGCTGGGGGAGCGGGGAGGCTCATCTTTGCATTTCAGCCCGAGCTTGGTCTAAACTTAGCCACCTTGGAAAACACGCTGTGCTCAAACCACTCAGGGTGTCAGACAGCTCTCAAGTGTCCCTTGTCACATTTCACGGTACCGCAGAGGACTAGGAAACACTCACATATGCTGGAGAGCACAGCAAGGAGCACAGGAAAGGGTCAGCATGGGAAAGAGGGATGGCAGCTAGACCTCTGTCCTCCACTCCAGACTGCACCCCGAGGTCTGTGTGACCACAGCATCTGATGGACTCAGCAGCCTCCCTCACCCCATGCGGTTCCCCTTTCTGCAGCTCAACCACAGTGAATGGGGCCCCCCATTGTCAAGGCCAAGAGAGGTGACAGCCCAGGAATGCCAGGGGGTGCTGCCTGAGCAAGACCGGGCCAACCTTGTTGGCTTTGGAGCAGGATGGGCCCACAAGCCAAGGGACAGGGCAGCCTCTAGGGTTTAAAGAGAGAAGGAATGGATTTCTTTCCGGGGGCTCAGCAAGGACACCACCCTGCCCACACAGTGGCTCGAACCCAGGGAGACCCCTCTGAAAGGACTTCCGGCTTCACCGTCACAAGATCAATTCACACTGTTTGTAAACTGCCAGTGTTGTGGCGATGGGTTACGGAAGCCATAGGAAGCCATATCAGCTGGTGAGGTGGCTTAATTTTATCACCACCTTGGGTAGCCTGGAGCACCCGGCAATCAGTGTAAGCAGACGCCCACCTTGGAGTTGTGGGGAACGGGTTTTTAGGAATGTGGCTGAGGTCTCTCGTCAGCGAACGCTAGGCGTATGAGAGGCCTTGTCCAGTCCGTTGAAAGCCTTGACAGCAAAAGCTGAGGACTTCCAGAGATGAAGGGTCCTGCCTGGCTCCAGCCCCAGCCCCTGCCTGCCCCAAGGTTTCCAGGCTGAGCGCCGTGGGACGCTTTGGTGGACCCGCATGTGTTTCTGCTCCCAGCTCCCGGATGGCAACACCGTGGTGCCAGGGTTAGTGGCCCAGATGCTGGCTCCCGGCCCCCATCCTGCCCTCCCTCCTGTCTCCCAGCTCCCACCCCGTCCTCTCTCCGGGAAGGCTCCACTCTTGCCTCCTGCAAAAGGGGAAAACATCTCTCAGACACTCGCTGGGATTAGCCCGAATAAATGAGCCCATGTCTGCCCACTTCCCTCTAATGAGCTCCCCCTCAGCCCCTTCTTCCTCCAACAGACCTCCGGGGGTCCCTTGTCATTTCTCGTCTCCCACCTGACAGGGTCTCTGCACCCAGATACCTCTCTCTAGCCTGCCTGCCTCTCCTCCAAGGCCCCATCCTGATGCAGCACAAACCTTGCCTAGGTTCTCTGAGGCCGGTTTGCCCCTCTGTAGGATAGGCTAATGATACGGAGATCTCACAGACAGGGTGTTGACTCGCTGTGCCTGGTGCATGTGGAGGGCCCCAGCCAGGTGGTCCTGGGCAAGGGAGCAGCCTTGAGCACCCCTAGTCCTTCCCTCACCCCTCTCCCTCTGCAGGGAGGGTCAATAGTGTTATAACTAGATGGCGTACGACATCAAAAGGCATGTGTGCAGGACTTTGGAAAGACTAAATCCCTGTTCGTAGATGATCCCCCTTTATACGCCTAACAGCCCTGAGGTGAGGAATTATTCTTGTTTTGCAAAAAAGAAAACTGAAGTTCAAAGGAGAGAAGTGTGCGTGTGTGTGTGTGTGTGTGTGTGTGTGTGTGTGTGTGCACGCATGCCCAAGGGCACCTACTCTGAGCTGGGCTAGACCAGGTTCCCATTCAGGGCAGGCCGGCTCCGGAAGGCACCCCCCTTCCCCTCCTTGGCAGCCCCCAAAGGAGGGGTGGGGCACAGGCTCGGTGGGCAAAGCAACTGCAGGCTGTGTTTCTGTTTCAGCCCTGGCCCGCTCAAGCTGCCTGGCACGTGGTGGCAGTTCCTCTGCCGGATCATGCCTCGGCCTGCAGCCCGCACTGAGAGCTCTGCCCACCTTGCAGACAGGAAAGTGCAGCCTGGAGAGATTGGGTCACACATCCACATTCTTCAGCCACCGAGAGCCACCAGCTCCTGGTTTCCCACGCGTGACTGTGTGCACAACTCTTTCCATTCTGGGCCTCAGTTTCCCCCATTAAATTTGTCTGCAAGGGTTGCAGTGAGAATTAAATGGCATACACATGCAGGGCACCTGGCACTGTCCCTGTGCCTGCTGTGACCTCGGTGTCCTTTGGGAGGCTCTTACAGCAGCCCCAGCAACAGCAGGGGCTCTGCAGTGGCGCCTGAGAGGATCGAGTGGCACAAGTGCTCGTGGTGCTCGTGCCACAGGTCGAGTGGGGACGGACGTGGTGGCAGCCTGCACGGAGTCCACTCCCGCACTGGAGACGGACAGGACGGCAAGTGGCTTCGAAGGCACCGAGTGACTGCGCTGTGTGTCCTTTTCAGTCTTATTCACTGCACGCAGCATCGTGCAGCTCCTGGCTCTTGCCCAAAGTCAAAATGACCGTGAAACAGAATTCGAACTGAATCAATTCGGGACGTCAGTGCAACCAGCACAGCGCAGCTAAAGATGCTGGTGAAAGAGGACTCCAGAGAAGGACGCCTGTGCCACTGGGTGCTTCTCATCCAAAACAGGGGCGTCCTGGGGAGAAGCAGAACATAGCATGGGGACAGTGTGGCTCTCACAGACTGCCCAGGCCTTCCTGGGTCGAGGTCACTGCCCTGTGAATGGGAGAATAAGAATCCGTGCTTAGTGTATGGCCGGAGCCCTGACTTCCAGGCAGGCCCGAGCTGATCAGTATAGTCACCTGTACAACAAGAGACCCAGTGAGGTGATGATCTCATTACCCCCGAGTCACAAAGAGGACCCTGAGGCTCAGAGCCAGGAAGGGGCACCTCAGGCAGGGACCTGGCCCCCCAGGTCTGCGCCGTGCAGAGCCGAGGCAGCTAGGCTGTCTCACCTGCAGGGTCGTCCTCCCTTCCTGCATCTGCAGCCAAGGACTCCGCCTGGTGTCCTCCTAAACGTTGGAGATCTACTTGGGCCTAATAAATCCTGCCCCCGGGCCCAAAGGGGAGAGGTCCAGTGCCTCTAGAAACTGTCCCTAGGTCCCACGAAGACATTGCCCGTGACCCTTAGTAACCCTTTCCAGAGCCTGTGAGGACAGGACTGTGACCCCTAGTAACCCAGGCTCCATGAGGACATCCTATCAGGACCACAAGGAGGACCATTGTCCTCGGCTCTTTCCTGTGGGAATGGAAAACTCTCACTCTGCAGTATCTGCCAAGGTCCAGGGCTCCCCTCAGGGAGTGACACACTCGAAATGATACTTGGCCTGTGACCTGTGGATATGCCCCGCCTGTGAAACATGACCCATCTTGGGCGAGTCAGGCGTCCAATGCCAGCCCCTTCCCCAGGGCCCCAGGTACAGGGGGCTGCTGCCCTAGAGCCAGGCCAGCTGTGTCCTGTGACGCAGGTATGAGGCCAGGGAACGTCCCATGGACTGGGGCTCCTGGGTCTGCGAGGGCTGTCACCTGGACCAGCATGCAGGTGGACTGGTGGTCGTGGCTTCCCATTCCTGGGGTCGTTGTGCCGCAGCCCCTGTCCTAGGCAGTCTCCTAGCTGCACCATTCACCCCGGAGATGAGAAGCGATATTGTCCCCCTTCTACCCATGAGGCTGAGCAGCGGCTGACTTTCTCTCTGGTCCAGGTCATCCTGTACCCCCGGCTCTGTCCCTTCCTATTCCTCCACACCTTCCTCTCAGCCCTGTGTGAGGATTGAGCCCTTCTTTGTTTGTTTGTTTTGAGAAAGGATCTTGCTGTGTAGGTCAGGCTGATCTTGAACCTGCTTATGCAGCCCAGGCTGGCCTCAAACTCATGGCAGTCCTCCTGCCTCAGCCTCCCCTGTGCTGGGATTACAGGTGTGCACCACCAGGCCTGGCTCAGCTCCTTTTTATTTTTATTTTTTATATTTTTTGTCTTTTCAAGGCAGGGTCTCACTGTGCAGTTCAGGCTGATCTTAGGCTCACTTTGTAGCCCAGGCTGGTCTCGAACTTGCAACAATCCTCCTGCCTCAGCCTCCCGAGTGCTGGGATTACAGGAGTGTGCCATCATGCCCGGCCTCAGCCCCTTCTTTTGATCCTGAAAAACCTTTCATTTCCCAGCCCAGAAAGGGCACTGAACTTGCTCTGAGCACACAGCAAAGCTGCCCAGGAGCTGTGGCCGGAGCAGCGTCTCCTGCCCCTTGCTCAGGCATCCTTGACCTTACGCCCTGGGGACTCCAACCCAGCCCCAGCCTTGGACATGCATGTGCACACGCGTGCGTGGAGGGGTGGGGCATGAGGGTCCAGCAGGAGAGGAAGGAAGCCTCCCTTCCCGGGGGCCTCCACCGTCCACAACCCGAGCTGTGGGCCAGCGGGAGAGACCAGGAGCCCAGCCAGGAGGCGGCGTCCTGCCCCGGCTGCCTTGCCCAGCTGACCCGGGGTGCTCAGCTTGTTTCCATGCAGGGCTGGGCTGCATGCATTGGCAGATGGCCCAGCGGTCAGGACATCTGGGTGGCCTTGCCAGGTACACGGGCTGCTTTCCACAGCCCCAGGCCAGGGTCTTGGGAGGCTCCAAGTCCAGAGCACAAGACTTGACCTCCAGGCAAGGAGGAAACGAGGCATAGAGGCCATGCTGTGCCCTGCACTGTGTCCCGCCACCCTGCTGCCCCTTCGGCCTGGCTGCCCTCCTCCTCCTCCCTGAGCACCCCCTGAGCTGAGCCCATCATGTCAGGGGCTGCATACCTACAACAGCAATAGGATCCTTTCACCCAGCACCGGTGTGGCGGGTGTCCAGGGGCACTGGAGCTCCTGCAACCAGTGAGCCACCACTTCTGAACATGACTTCACTGCGGGGCCAGCACCCCCTCAGTCTCCCCCAGCGCCCAACTCGCCAGTGCAGCCAGCTGGCCCTCCATAAGCGTTCACTGAGTGAATGCACGAATGTGTGGGTTATCAACAGGTGCGTGTCACTACATGTGTGGCGACTTTGTAAGGGTTTCTCCTTCTGTCCATCTAGGACCAGCCACCAGTGGCAGCTAATTTTATTATCCTTATTAATAAAATCTTTGAAGCTAGGTGTGGTAACCTAATCCCAGTATTCGGGAAGCTGAGGCAGGAGGATCACTGAGTTTGAGGCCAGCCTGGACTACAGAGTGGGTGCAGGGCCAACCTGAACTACATAGTGAGATGTTTCAAAAAAAAAAAAATCAAATAAAAACTGAGTGCTGAACAAAGCATGTTACATGTGGTGATACAACAGCATCTGTAACAAGTGTGTTCATCCCTGTTTTGTAACTGAAGCTCAGAGAAGGAAGACATCTTCCCACAGCCCCACAGCAAAGTCGGAGGGGGAGACTTGGTGCTCTGACTTCAGGGTGCAGGGTCTCATGTCGGTTGAGGGGAGATGGGAATGACTTGCACTGCTCGATGCTGGGGTAACCGAGTTGATGCAGACTCAGAGCCTTAGCGCAGGTCTCCTGTGCATCTGTGCTGGAGCTTATCCCACTCTCCTGGCCCCTCGGGCAGATGTGTGCTGGCCCCCAAGATGAGGCTCCTAGCGGCCCTGGTGCTCTGTGTGGCTGACTCGGGAGAGGGAGGGAGCCCAGGTGGCCTGGAAATGTACCGGGACTGCGGGATACAGAGACTCCCCTCCCAGGAGGGTCCTGCAGAAATGTGTGACTTACAAAGACACTGGCCTGTCCCCCTTGGAGGGCGTGGATGCCTCCCAAATCTGCTTTCTCCTGCCTGTCACTCATGGCTTTCTCCAGAGCTCCGTTGTCTGTGCTGTCTGAGGCCCAAGGAGACATCAGTGATCTTCCAGGGCCGGCATACCGGGGGCGGGGGGCGGGGGGGACTTGATGCATGGGAGGTGGGAGCTGTGGAAGGCTGTAGAGCAGGAGGGGGAAGCCCTGTCTGCCAGCCGGGGGGAGGATGGAATAGGGGGAGACCCTGTGAAGGCCACAGCTGTGAGTAAGGGAGGGTGGGGGGAGTAGGATCTGCGCTGGTGGCAGTTGAGGGAGAGGCGAGAGAGTAGAAGGAAAATCCCTAAGTTTGGAGATGATTGGAAGGATTTCTGAAAAGCCCATTTCTGGGGAAGTAATAATTCCATGGACTTTACTGCGGCCGACTCTGCCAGGCACCCTGCAAATTGCTGTCTGCATTTCATCACATTAAGTCAAAAATCACCTCGGATCCTTGCTGTTATCCCCATCTTACACCGGGGGAAGCTGAGGCATGGTTATCTGGACACAGATCACCGGCTGGCAGTTAGATTGCTGCTACCCATCCGCCTCTATCCTCTCTGGAGGGTACTGCCAGAGCGCAGAAATAACCCCCAGGAGGCCACACCCTGCTGTATGGTGGGGCAGGACCCCAAAAGACCGAGGAGATGCTGGGTGGGAGAGCAGGGAAGAAAGGAAGGGAGGACAGTTTCCGCCTGTTACCCTGACCTTCGGCAAGGCCCGGCAGTTAGCAAACCTCGGCAATAAAGTATTTTGTGTCACTGTGTTAATTGCAGCGTAATTATGTAATATGAGTTGTGTATTGATCGTGTTGATTAATTACACTCAGGTAGTAATTAAACATCTGCTTCACCGTCGTGTGCAGCCTGGAGCTCAACACATGCATGCATGTGTGCTCTTTGGTTTCCATGCTCATCCGTGCATGCGTGCATGCATGCGTGTGATGGAGCTGGACAGCGCTGAACCCAGCTTTCCATACAGTGAGGTCTTGGTGGCTGTAGGCATAAAGGGGCCCAGGGAGCCCTGCAGCCCCCAGAAGAGACCATAAGCCCCCAAGGTGTCTCCTTTCTGTCCCTCAGGTATCTCCTTCCTAGATGGGCTGCTTGGCCAAGCTGCAAGACCAGGTCCTCCATTCCACACCCACGTGACTTGCCGTGCTGTCTCAGAACTGCTGGCACCCTTAGCTATGTGTCCTCCTGCAGCCTCTTCGCCCGCACCTGGCTTTGCGTCCTTTCTTGGTGGCTGTCCTTATTGTAGGAGCTACCTGCCCAAGGACAGGTAACTTCAAAGTCCTGGTCTGGGAAGCTGCAGGGACCAGAGCAGGCCCTGGGCGCTGGAGCCCTGACTCTAGCCCGGGTCGCTGTGTGAACTTAGGCAAGTCACTCCCCATCTCTGTTCCTCCAGCTCCTGGTCTGTAAAACAAAGAAAACTGAGCTTGAAGGCCTCAAAGGGCCTTTCCAGTTCTGCTGTTCCTGGATTCTAATTTGGTTTGCACTAATTAGGAATCGGAGACAGTTTAAATTCAATACCTACAATCCTCAGTGAGTAAATAGTTGGAAATAATTCCTTCCTTTATGACTTCCCGAAGACTCGCTCATGAGCAGTGAGCAGCCCGCTAAAATCAATTGCATTTATTTTTCAGACGGAGAAATTGCAGGTTCCTCGAGCTTCTGGGCCCGGCAATTCATCCTTGTATTTTAAAATTTTATGTTTATGTTTATGGGCTGCCATTAGGTAATAAGGATCCAGGCTGAAGGTTGGATTTTTTCATTAGCTTAACTCGTTTTACTTATTAGTTCACATTTATAGCTGGGGTTTAATAAGCACGCGGTGCAGAAGTCATAAACAGTCTTCTGCTTTCACAATATTTTAAAATCAAGACTCTTCCCTGAGTCGTCCCAGGTTTATTTGCTCGTAACTTCCTTCTTCTGGGGCTCGGGGCCCAGCACTGCTGATCCTCGCCAGTTATGTGACCTTGAACTTCAGCAAGAAGGGCGTCGCTGGTTAGTAAAACCAAAAGTCCATTTTTAAAAGGAAGCATCGGACACTTGCTGTATTCCGAGTGCTTCTCAGATGGGATCTGGGGGCTTGTTATTTTTTCCACTTCACAGAGGGGAAACTGAGGCCAAGGAAGTGACTTCCCAGGAGTGGCAAAACAGGAATGCAAACCTAACACGTCCCCATTCAGTCACCATCCCCCCCACCCATTCCCGCATCTCCTGTCATCCCTTTACCCACCCCATCCTCCATCCAGTCTCATCGTCTTTCCACTCGCCTGGGCTCTAAGGTGCTTCTAGTCTACCTGGAGCACACTTCTGCTCTGTGACTCGCTGGCTCCCCTTTGCCTGTGGATAAAGCCCATCATCCTTAGCCTAGCATTGGTGGACCTTAGCCAGCAGCCCATGCCTTCCCTTCCTGTCCCATTCCCCCGCCCCCGCCACAGCAGACAGCCGTGGCCCAGGGTCTTGAACACTTACACTTGGCACCTGTGTGCCCTTGCTTGCCTGGTCTCTCTGTCCACAGTGCCCTCCTCCCATCCCACACACTCAGGTCCACCCCTTCGTCTGAGCAGCCTTCCCTGGACTCCCCTGTCCTCTGAGCTCACAGCCTGAGATACTAGGTTCCCCCTAAAAGTCTGATTTTTGCTTCACTCATCCGTGGAGCCCCTGAGGCCTAGATCCACAGCAGGCATTCAGTTAATGCTCCCGAATGAGGAATGCGCATGGTCCCCCAGGATTGCAGGGCACAGGACTCTCGTCTTCTCCATCGAATTTGGCACCAGCCCAGTGCAAACTTGGGGAAAGACTGTGCCTCAGTCGTCTACCACCAGCAGTCGCCCCTGTGGTGTGAGCAGTGAGTCACTAAGAAAATCAGGCTCGCCTGCAATCCTGTGCTCTGGAAGGGAGGAGGACGGCAAGTTCCACCCCAGCCTGGCCAGTTTAACAGCTTAGCAAGGCCCTGTCTCAAGATAAAAGATAAAAAAGGGGCTGGAGATGTAGCTCAGTGAGAAGGACCTGGGCTCAGTGCCCGGTCCACCACACATGCGCGCATGCACACACATGGTGGGGAAGGTGAGGCAGGAGGCAGAACTGGACAGGCATTGGCTGGGTTCTCTGTCAAGGTGGCTTTGTGTGTCCTGCACCCCAGCAGTCAGCTTGGCAGCTGCGAGGTCACACAGAGGTGCAGAGCTGAGTTCTGCCCTGACCCCGAGGCTGGCTCCAGGCAGGATGGGAAGGCAGGTGCCTGCTCACTGACCTCGGCCTTGCTGCAGGGTCCGTTCCTCTGCTGGGCAGGTGTCCTGAGGGCTGTGGAGCAAGGGAGCCAAGGACTGGGCCAGGCCCAGCCACTGTACCCGAAGCAGTAAGCCAGGGCCAGGTGGCCAGGGCCAGGCCACAGTTTTGGTGCTGGCCAGGCTTCCTGGCTCCTGTTGGTTGACCCAGGCCTATGACTGCCACACCCAGCCCCCACTCCCTCTAGGCCGTGTCCTCCCCACCTGCCATTTCTGGGTCCAGTGACACACATGGGCTTAGGGCCACACACATATACACACTGATGCCCCACGCAGACGCAGGGCACTCACCATCAAAGGCTGGCTTGCACTCTCGTGTACATGGACTTGTGACACACACACACTTCTGAGTTCTCTAATTTATTTTCTGTTTTAAACAGGCTCAGCCAGCTGGGCCTGGTGGCGCACGCCTATAATCCCAGCACTCGGGAGGCTGAGACAGGAGGATCATTGTGAGTTTGAGACCAGCCTGGGCTACAAAGTGAGCTCAAGATCAGCCTGAGTTGCATAGCGAGACCCTGTCTCAAAAAGACAAAGGCCAGGGATTTAGCTCAGTGGTGTAAGAACCTGTCTCGGAAATGTGAGGTTGTGAGCTCAACCCCCAGTGCCAGGGGTGGGGCAGAATAAAAAATAAACAGGGCCAGCCTGGCGTCGTGCCAGATACCTGTAGTAATCCCAGTTCTTTGGAAAGCTGAAACAGGAGGATCCCAAGTTCAGCCTGGGCAACAGCTTAGACTTTTTCTTGCTTTTTAAAAAAAATTATTTAAAAAAAAATTTTTTTTTAAATATTCTTTGAGACAGGCACTTGCTGCAGTTCAGGCTGGCCTTGAGTTCACTATGTAGCTCAGGCTGGCCTCAAAC
>RJWT010028980.1:0-15063 GCA_004365215.1 Cuniculus paca | reverse complement strand
TTTCTTTCTTTCTTTCTTTCTTTCTTTCTTTCTTTCTTTCTTTCTCTCTCTCTCTCTCTCTCTCTCTCTCTCTCTCTCTCTCTTTCTTTCTTTCTTTCTTTCTTTCTTTCTTTCCTTCTTCTTCCTTTTTTTTTTTTTGAGACAGGGTCTCACTGTGTAGTGCAGGCTAACCTCTCGAACTCATAACACTCCTCCTGCCTCAGCTTCCTAAGTGCTGAGATTACGGACCTGTGCTACCACACCCAGCTTCTTTCTTTTCATGTTAGTATGAGTTTGTAGTACATAATGTTTACATTCCTGTGTGGAATTGATACATATACTGACACATTTTAATTCATTATTTCATCCCTGTTGCCTCCTTTCCCTCTTCTCTTTATCTCTTGATCTCCTTCCCAATTGAGAAAGCTCAATCCCCCACCCCCTATTATCTATCTTTTATTTTGTTCTTTATTTATATTTTGGGTTTCTCATATAAGATAAACCACACAGTATTTAAATTTGCGTGTCTGATTCATTTCATTTAACATTATGGCCTCAAGGTGCATCCATTTTCCTCCAAATTACCCAAATTTATCCTTCTTTATGGCAGAGTGGTACTCCATTGTGTACAAATACCACATTTTCTTTATCCATTCATCTATTGATGGGCATGTAGGCTACCTTTCATCTCTTTCAAAGAGATGATATGGTTTGTACGCAATTACATTTCAATGACTTGTTTGCACTCCCTAGTTCTGATGTTGAAATACTGAGAGCACTGTATCAGCCATAGGAGTGACAGTTACAGTTCATACACTGATTGATTATAAGTGACAAATTTATTTTTATAGCGTTGTGAACGTAACTGATTAAAACCGTGTCAGAAGAGTGCTGTCGTGGAGCTAAATGAGAGTTGGTCTGAACACTGCTGTGTAATCGTTGTGTCACTCCATGTCCTTTCTGGATTAATGCATGCACCCTAGTCCAGCACCGGCCAGGTATAGCAAGGCCATCTGCCGGGCCGTGTCTGTCATGCCAAGCTTGCAGTTTATGTCACTTATTCCAATTAATCAGCAGGGTGGCATCAGCTAGGCTTCTCCAGAGGGCTCACTGTCCAGGCAGGACATGCTATTTCAGCGTGCTGTGTGAGCAGAGGGTGATGGCAGGTGTGTGAGCACTCCCTGGGGATTTTTGGGACTCTTGCTGTCTTTATTAGCTTGGAGTCTGCTTTGGAGTCAGACTGCTTGGGTTTAAATCCTGACTACAATTTACCAGTTATGTGACCTTGGACAAGGTATCGATCACCACCTCCTCTCTTAGTTCCTCATCTGTAAAAGAGTGATCAGACAGGTGCCAACTTTTGAGCATAAAAGGCGTTAGTATATGTATGGCCCTTGGAATAGTGTCTGGCATTCAGTAAGAACTTAATAAATATTTCATGATTATTGTCACGTTATTTTCATTAGCCCAGAAACACTTGTTCAAAATTCGCCTGTATGTAAACCATCTTTTAAAAATTGTTTATTTAGTTACTCATTTACTTGTTCATGCCTTGTTTCATTTTTTTGCCCTTGCTTTTATAGGATAATTTTATTTTTATTTTTCTCATTTATTTTTTAGTTTCTTTTGTATTAGTATGTGTTTGTGACATGTAATAATGACATACATCTTGGGGAACTGGTGCATGTATGTACTGCCACTTAATCAGCTTTACTTCCCCTTCCCCTCCCACATAGAGTTTGTACACTTTATGAACCATCTTTGACCCACATCACACCAACCTCATATTTTATTAAAACGGTCCCACATTACCACTGAATAAGCAATGTTGATATACAATCACCATCTTTACCCTCAGCAATTGCCCTTCTTTTGGAACTGGCAAGACATTCTTCTTTTTTTTTTTTTTCCTACCATACCTCCCAATTTACAGTTTGCAAAGATAAAGCAAATATTTATGTAATGTAAATGGAATGTCAATTCTAGGTATTACACAGAGTGTCTTTCTTATTTTAAAGTATTGTACTTTGCTATATTATGTTCTGTTGGTTTTATTAAAAATATAAATTTGCCCATATCAGCTATAGGTTAGTATTCACAGTTTCCTAACAGGAAATAAAAGAATTAACACAAGATTTAGGAAAAAAGATGCAGAACCCCTTCCTTAAAGGTCATTACTTACAGCTGACTGTTACTTTCCTCACGAAGAGCAGAAGAGCCCTCTGGTAGACCTTGGGAGTG
Organism: Cuniculus paca; assembly: GCA_004365215.1. Classification (NCBI taxonomy): domain Eukaryota; kingdom Metazoa; phylum Chordata; class Mammalia; order Rodentia; family Cuniculidae; genus Cuniculus; species Cuniculus paca. Next base: position 12,843 of record RJWT010028980.1, on the reverse strand, counting down.
GAGCGAACTCACCTGACTGTGGTAATAACCAGGCACGCCTAGCTTGCAAGCCTCCACGTTCAGTGGTTTTTTCAGGCTGTTCAGAACACAGCACTGCCGAGGCCAGGGATAGTCTGCATCATTATTCTCAGTCCGGAAGGCAGAGGTGTATTTCTGCCAGTCAGATGGACCATTTACACCACAGCAATGGTCCTGTCAGTGGATAAGAGATACAAATTCTCTTTCATGGTCCTTCCAAGAGCCATCAGTGTAGCAACTCAGATTTTATAAAGAAAGAAGATACGGGAAGTATACCATACCTGGTGTTTTAAAAATTCCCCAAACTAGAGCTGGATATATTGATAACTTACATTTTAGAGTTTGCAAAATATTTTTAATGTATTGCTTTGCTAGCCATTAATGAATTCTGTAGCTTTTTACATGTTACTCAAATTCTCTCAACCTCCTTTTCCTTAACTATAAAGCGGGGTATAGTTCCTAGTTCACAGAGTTTTTGTGAAGATTGAGTGAAATAATATACTTAATGTTTTGGGTTCTATATTAGTCAGCTTTCTCATCACTGGAAAAATTACCTGACACCAGCAAATTAAAGGAGGAGAGGTCATTTTGACTCATGGTTTTCAGGGATGCAGTCCAGGGGTGGTTGGCTCCGAGACAAAAAGGGATGGCAGAGGAAAGCTGCTCATCACTTGATAGCCAGGAAGCAGAGAGAAAAAGGGGATGGAAGAAGAACACACCCTTCTGGGTTGTGCCATTGCGATCCACTCCAAAAGCCCCACCTCTGAACACAGAACATTTTGGGAGGGGCGAATATTTAAGATCTAAACTGTAACAGGTACAATGCCTGGTTCATAGTAAACCCTTAATAAATGTCAATCATTATTGACACTGATTTTCTTTTGCAGTACTGTGAATTTAGCCCACCCTTTTTTATTTTGAGATAGGTTCTTGCTAAGTGGCTAAGTTAGCCAGGCTAGGCTCAAACTTGCAACCTACCTGCGTCAGCCTCCTAAAGTACTGGGATTACAAACTTGCCTCATCATGCCCAGCTTAATACTAACATCTTGATAAAATAATATGAAAAGTATACGCATCGTAATACTATATATGAGCAAATTTAAAAGCAGAACATTAAACATTTTAGTGGTGACAAAATTATGAGTGTTTCTTGCTTTACTTTTCTGTATTTTAAACATTTTTCTAGAGTGAATCATGTGTTGTTTTTATATTGTCAGAAAACAAACTGGAAAACTGCAAAAACATGGTGGCACTTAGTTGTGTCTCTACATGGAAAAGGAAAATCAACTGTCACATAACTAAGATCCTTACACTCTGGGTAGAATTGAAGATAGACGATAAAACAATTCATTCTTATCACAAATTCTGCTCAAATGTTTCAAGGGAGGAAATTAAAACTATAGGTATCTCTCAACTTTTAGGAAAAAATGCATCCAAGCAAACAATGATAAAATATATCTTTAAATGATGCCCACTTTTGTATTGAATAGTAGGAAATACCTAACCAGGAGAATAAATCTCCTTCCCCTCCTCCCTCCCCTCCCCTCTCTGTCCCTCCCCTGCTTCTTCCTCTTCCTCCTCTTTCTTCTCCTCTTTCTCTCACCCAGGGACTCAGCTATGCTAAGCAAGTGTTTTTTCCAATAAACTTTATCACCAGCCTTCATTTTGTATTTTGACTAATGCATTCTGGGAGAAAATGTTTATGTTTGAGCCAGGTTTATTTCAAACTGGTATTTAAATTGGTTCAGAAAACAGCAAAGGGTCCAGAGCTGAGCTTTGTAGCAATCTCACATTGAAAGTTTGGAAGAGGGTATAAAACCCAGCAAAGGAAGAAGGAGTGGGTGGTGTGACAAATGCTGGTGGGATAGCAAATAAGATAAGGACAGAAACTTGACCATTGTGTTTGGCAGGATGAGGTAAATGGTAACTGTGCTAGGGATCGTTTTAGTAGTGTGCTGGTATAAAAAGCCCATTGGAGTCGAATGAAAGCAGATGAGTGGTAAGAACGTTGAAATAGCAAGTTGTTCCGTTTATATATAGATGGCCCCCCCAAGCCCCATGTAGTGACGGAAGTGGCTGAATCTAGTGTTTGTGATTGATTCGTTGTGTAGCACTGGGATTGGCGGTGTGAGTTCTGCACCCACCCAGGGGTGGAGCCAACATACAATGTAAGGTCGGAATGGGGGCGGGTTTTCCTTTGTTTTGCGCGGTTCGCTCTTGCCGCTTGCAGCCGCCATGAACGGCTGCCCCCTTTTGCTCTGGCTGCTGCCTTGAAGTGTTGCCCCAGTGCCATGCCACCCTGCCTTGGAGCCAGCTGATTATGGACTGAAATCTCCAGAAACTGTAAGCTAAATAAGCCTCTCCTTGCTTCACTTTGAGTGTCAGGTGTTTTGTCCCAGAAACGAGAAAAAGTAACCAAGACACAAGTGTAGGTGTCTCTTTTGAGATTTTCCATAAAATAGAACCATAGAACAGAACAGTGGGTGAGTGTTGGAAAGCATTTTTGGAAAAGGCGTAGAATTTAAGCTGTTGTTCCACGTGGATGTGAGGGAGGAATGAATGAGGTAGGTCACAGCAGGCAAGCTTGTTGGAGCAAAGGAGAGAGAACGCAGAGTGGAAGCCAAGGATATGTAAAAAGGACAGTACATTTGTCATAGGAAGAGAGAACGCAAAGAATAAGAGTCTAGATAAATACAGATGGATAGATTTGGCAGTAGAGAGATTGGATGGTTCTTGTCTGATTATTGCTACTTTCTCAGTAAAATGTGAGTTGAAATCACTATCTGAGGCTGAGAGGGAGGAGGGATTTTGAAGATGTGTGAGAGGGGAAGATACAGGAAATAGCGGCAAGTGAGTTTTCTGGAAAAATGTCCTAGGAGATACAGCGTACCATTTAAGCTTTATGGTCATACATTTAAATTTAAATTAGCGTGGTTGCATGACTTTTCCCAGCAGAGTTTAGCTTTTAGGTTGCATGTTTGTGAAGAGTGGGTCAAAAGTTGTTAGTAAAGACTGATGAACAGAGACAGGTGAGGGAGTAAAGGGAGTCAATAAAGAAATGACGATGAGAAAGAAAGTATATGAACAGGGTGATAGAGGAAAAAGTGGATGTTGTAATGGTGTGTTAGTCCTGATTTGTTAACTTCATTGGATTAAGAAATGCCTAGTAGATTAGTAAAGTATACTCCTGGTTGTGCTGCATAGATTTTGGAGATGCGGCCTTGGGTATTATATCTGGTCCCTCACCCCTACCTCTCTGGCACTGGTCTCCTGCTCTGTCCTGGGTGCCATACACCAAGCAGATTTGCCCCATCACACCCAACTGTTATGATTTCTACCTTGAGGCCTGTGAAACATATACTGAATCTTCCGAAACCATGAGCTAAATCCAACCTTTCCTCCTGTAGGTTCTGGGTGTTAGGTATTGCATCTCAGTCATGGAAAAGCAAACTAATACAGAAAATTGATGCTGAGAGTAAAGTCAGTGTTGTGACTATACTTGGATGTGTGGTTTAGAAGCTTTCAAAATTGGTTTGTGGAAGGAATTTGGAAAGGTTTGGGGATGTGGGCAAAAAAAGTCCCAGAATGCTATAAAAAGAGCCTAATAAGTAGTTCCGGTTGTAGCTCAGAAGACTAAAATGTTGATAGGAATGTGGACAGTAAAAGCCAGGCTTAGGAGGTTTCAGCTGGGAACAAACACCCCATTGGCATTTGGACCAGAGGCCATGCAGGTTATAATCTGACAGAAAATTTGTCTGTTTTGCTCATGTCCTGAGACATTCTAGGAGTCTGAGATTAAGGGCAGTGAATTAATCTGGTGGAAATTTCAAGACAGCTCAATATTCATGGAGTTGTATGGTACTCCTGGCCACTATTTGCTAGATTTATAGTGAGAAGTGGGGGCCAAAAGTAGAGCAGAAATTTTGAAAAACTTAATTGTTGGCCCAGAAGGAATTGTGTAAAATTGGGGTGAAAGGAGGTATAGCCACTGAAGGGATTAACATTAAAAAGAAACCAATTACTTTGTACAAGGACAAGGGGAAAGATGCCTTGAAGGCATCTCTGGATTCAGCAAAGACCCACCCATTTCAGATTCAAGGGTGCAAAAGTATTAACGTTTCATTTGAGAAGAGAATTCCTAGAACCACTGCTAAAGAAGGATCTTCTAGGGAATTGGTACCCTGGGATTCATTTCATTGTGTTTAGCCATCCAGGCACTCAGAGGCCACTGCAGCCATGATTCATAGGGGCCTGGTTACTGCTTATTCTGACAATAGACCTTAGTATTATCCTTGTGATGATGGACTGGCATACAAAATGCAAGAGTTGTGGAGTCAGAAAATTCCATTCAGATTTCAAAGGAAAGGCCTGGGAGACCAAAATGGAGCCCCTGAGAGGAAAGTGTGTGAAGCTGTGGAAGTGAAGCCACAGGTGCAGTGCAGACCCTAGGACATTGCAGCTGCCAGGAACATGAACCATCTGCCAAGGAAAGCTGCGGCCTGAGAGTAGAACCAGCCCTAGAGAGAGCTATGTGGGCTGTAACCAGCAAGGCTATCAGGATAGGGATACCTGGGTCCTACGGAAATCATCTCACCACTGGGTCCCCTGGATGTTGGACATTTGGAGCTATAGGAGTTATGTCTGCCCTGCTGAGTTTAAGTCTTGTTTCAGTCTGATTGTTTGCTATCTCCCATTCCTCCTTTTTGGAGTGGTAATGTTTACCCTGTGCCATTATACCTTGGTACTATGTAACCTGATTTTGATTTTCATATTGGATCATAGCTAAGAGTTTGCTTTGAGACTCAGAAGAGACTTGGACTTTTAAAAAATACTGGAACTGCTGACCTTGGGGAAAGGATTATTGTGCTTCCAGTTGTATGTAGAATAGTTATGTTATGTTAGGTGGAATTATGAACTTGCTGTTATCTTTATTTGGTGATTAAGTTAGGTTAAAAGATGACATGTTTGCATGTGAAGTTGACAGTGGTTGAACTGTGGCCTTTAATCTTGGTTTATCAACTTCATTTAGATCATGAAATGCCTAATAGGTAAATAAAGCATGTTTCTGGGTATTTCTGGATAGAACATCAGGAATGAACTTTAGTACCTCACCTATTCTTCTCTGACACTGTTCTCTGCTCTGTGTTGGCTGACATGCACTCAACATTGCCACATTTTTTCAACCATGGTGTTTCTGCCTTGGAGCCAGCTGACCATGTACTGAATCTGCTGAAACTGTGAGCTAAATCAAAGCTTTCTTCCTTTAAATTTTGAGTGTCAGGCATTTTGTTTCAGCAATGGGAAAGCTAATTCAAAGTAAAAATTATTGGAGTGGTGATATTAGCATATATGAAAGAAATTACAGAAGGTAGTGGGATTTTCTTAGGTGGTACAATTGGTGGTGATGTAATGAATATGGCTGTGGAAGACAGCGACTGAGATGAGGCAGAGGAGACTATTTGGAAAGGAGTATGACAAGGAATTGAGAGACCAAATGTTGTGTAAGTCTTCTCTGAGGATGCTGAAGCCTCATCCTAGGTGGAATGATGAGCTTATCAGAGTGGATAGTGAGTAAGATATTGAAATTCATAACTAAGATAGAAGAATGACTGGCTGGAGGGTAATTGATAAATAATCATAATAAGAAAGGATAACTCGTTAATCAAGTTGATGGCATGAACTTCAGGTGTTTGGAAGAGGAAGAAATGAATGGAGGAAATACAGTAGTGTGGTTGCCATGTGGAGCCAGAGAGCACCTAGCTACTTTCCTCATCCCGTGGTACATGAGCTATGGGAAGAAAATAACAGGGTGAGACAGTCAGTGCCGCTAGGAGACAGCCAACATTCTAGCAAAGCCAAAGAGTAGAGTCTAGGCTATAAGAGGGATTTACTGATAACAGATTGAGAATTGGTGTGGCATCAGCGAATGGTATGAGGGACCAGTGAGGAGCTGGGGATTTCTAGAGTATAACAGTATATTCATATAGGGTTACATGGGGGTAATGTTCAGGAAGACTTAGATGTCTGATGGCATTTGAGGTAAGCTTAGATGTATGGTATAATTGCCACTTAGAAAAAGTTGGGTGATTAAATCAAGTCATATCCCCTGGGCCTCAGCAGAACTAGCTCATAAGAGATGTGAAAAGGTCCAAAAAAGGTAGCACAGGCAGTGATTGCTATTCGAGTTCACTGTGGAGGCAGAGAAACCATTTTTAATTTAATATAAATATGACTTGAGTGCTAAGAGGCTGAATGTATGATCAATCTCAATTTCTTGACAATGTCATTATTGCTATAATGGTAAGCCAAACAACATCATTGCTTGAAATAAAGATTTAAGGGTCCCACCGAGTCATGCCTAGAACACCCCCCAGAATCCCTTGGTAAATAAGAGGCATGTATGACCTTGCCTGTAACAAGTTTCTGAAGGAAATCCTCTTGGAAGCATTGACTTCACTCCCTGCCACACCCCGTGTTTACCATCCCATTGGAGGGCCCGGCCTCTTCCCAGGACCAAAGGCCTTACCTGCAGCATGAGCCTATCCCAGGTTCTGGTGACGCCATTGTTTTTCCATTGATCATCATTGGTTGGAGGGCTGTTGTTTTGATACCTCACCAGCATCTGCTTCAGGAAGAGGTTGGGTGTGAACTATATAGGGGACAGGTAACACAGGAAGGAGAGTTAGAACATTAACAACCCAGAAAGAGAAAATATTTTTTCTCGTTGTATTGCTAAGGACACTGAACATTCTCTCAGAACAAAATGATACTCAGATGCACCAAATATCATACAGTTGACTGAGACTGCTTTTTGGGTTGGCCAAAAGTCCTCATGTTGGAAGTGACTGCCATCTTTGAAGGAGTCACTTCAAGGTAAAGATATTGTGGGGTGGGGGTGGGGATTTAGCTCAGTGGCATAAGCGCCTGCCTGGCGAGCGCGAGGTTGTTTGATCCCTGGTACCAAAAAAAAAAAAAATTATTGTGGGATAGCATAGACTAGGACAGGGTAGTGATAGCAAACCTTTTAGAGCTTTCAGTGTGATACAAACAGCCTGCTACAGTGAGGGAGATAGCAAAAGGAAGAAAAAAGATACTGACCTGACAGTGAGTATTGGATAGGGCAAAATGTGGACCATCCCACTGGAGGGCCAGTGGCCATGCAGAGTAATGGTGCGTATAGGGGTCATCAATGTGGCCCTGGGAATTAGGCTGCCTGTCTTCAAATTTCTTGCTCTTTCAGTTACCAGCTGGGTATCTTTGGCCAGGTTACTTTAAATTTATGTCTCATTTTTTTTGTTTATAAAATGACAAGTGATACTGCTTATTTCTTAAGCTGATGAGTATTAACTAGAATTGTATATGTGTTATTAATGTGCATATTAGCATACATGGTACATACTACGGGCTTAACACACATCAGTTATTATATTGTTATGCCAATGGTGATTCCTGTTATCATTTTTGCTTTGTATGTTTTGGGAGCATACTCACAAAGTCTCGTTGTGTTGCTGCTGTGATACAAGATGCCACTTCAAAGACATATACTATAAACACCAGAATCAAATACTGGGAAAGAAACAAACGAGAAAAAAGCATTACATTTACTTCCAAAGAAAGATTTCCCACATAATTACTATAATTTTTCAGCACATTTATCTAAATGGAACCATCCAGTCATTCCTGTAATCACTCTGCAAAACATCTTTGATCAGCTGCTTGGAATGCAGCTTGATGCTAGGAGCTAGGGATAAGGCTTGGTGCCAGTCAGCTTAATTCTCTGCCTTTCTTCAGAGAACGAATGGCCACTGAGTACACAGCTCTTACATTGGTATCCTGAATTTCTGTTTTAACTGTGGAAACAGATACAAGAGAATGAACCGATGCACGTGTGTGTGTGTGCGTGTGTGTGTGTCCATGTGTGCACGTTTAGGGACATGCCAGAGAGTCTCAGAGTACCACCAAATCCCCTCTAATTGGGAGATACTTTCTTTACCATTTACTGGCTGTTTAGAATCACAGAAGTCAGAAAAAGATCAAGCTGACCCCATGTCACCATATAGTAACACATCAGGGGGTGCAATCAGAGGACACCCAGAGTCCCGCACTAGCACTGAGTCTCATCAGAGAGGAGCTTGCAGCGCCCCCAGCACGCAGCAACTCATGGCCTCCTCTTCTCACACACCTGCTCTAGTGACGTGGGCTCAGGTGGGTGAGACAGAGATCGTGGTGTGCAGGGGCGGCGTAGATGTTGCGTGTGCACGCTGTGCCTCCACACCACACTTGCCCCTGTTTCTAGCTGGAAAATACCCGAACAGTAAATGGCCCCTGATTCTGGGTGGTGACTGTTCGCAAGCGCTCCCTCTGCCTTCCGCAGCTTCTCAGCTGTGCTCGTTGTCCTCATGTCCTCCTTGGGATGGGGCCCTGTGGCCAGAATCAGGGAGGGAGAACAGGAAATGCTGTCCTCCCTCCTTGGCCACGTGAAGTTCTCCAAGCAGAACCCTCTTCTGCTCTCATTGCCTGGCCAGAACAAAGCTCTGGCTGTAGGCTCAGGAGACCTTCAGAAACCCCGTAATAGTTTTTCCTGCTTTGGCTGCTGCCTCGTTCCTTGTCAAGAATTTTGCAGGCTTCGCTTACAGAGCCTCAGAACTCTCAGTGGTGCTCTGGAAGCCAGCGAGGCAGAGGGTGCAGGTGTTTCTCCTTTGGACGCCGGAAAGAGCACTACCCGCCCCCAGCTCAGTTCTCCAGGTTGTGTCAGGCACACTCAGGGCCAGCCCAAAGCAATGCTGGGATGCAGGGAAAGCTGTCCGTAAGGACATCTGCTTCTCATCTCTGTTTCACTGCATGCCTTCCCCTCTCTCCAGAAGTGGGTACGTTTGCCCTAGAACTAATTACATAAGCAAACAGACAATGCAAATGTTCTGCATTCCCCAGGTTCAAAGACAATGGTTAGATCAAAGGAAAAGTAAACCAACAAGCCCTTTAAGTTACTAGACTTGTTCTGTAGAAGTGGTTCTCGAGTCCTGCGGCATGTGGGTAAGAGAGTTATTTCAGGGGTAGAGATGTGTGTGTGTGTGTGTGTGTGTGTGTGTGTCCCATTGCAATGTGAGAAATGCTGCACTGGGGGCCAGGGCAGGAAATAGAAGGGTAGACTCATTTTGAAGGTTTCTCAGCAAGCTGTCTGCACATTTGCTTCCATGCGTCTGTGGTGTGGGACCAGAGTTAGAGCCCATGGCAGGCGATGTGTGAAGGGAAGGGGCACTCACAGTAGTGCCTGTCCAGTTCCTGTAGAGTAAATGACATGTGGGAAGCGCAGGCTATTGCACAAAAACCATCAGCTTCAAGCTCAAACACCTTCCAAAGAGCTTGTGCTTTCTTTGAAAAGTTCATGCCTCCTTTGTATTTTATATCCTAATATATCCTAATATGCTGATTAATAGTAAAATCATACTTTTCTATTTTTGAGACAGGGTCTTACTATGTATTCCTGGCTGGCCTTAACCTCACTATGTAGCCCAGGGTGGTTTCAAATTTGTGGACATCCTCCTCCTGCTTCAGCCTCCTGAGTGCTAGGGTTACAGATGTGCACCATTATGCCTAACTCAATTAATATTTTAAACTAATTAGCGAGGAAAAAAATCCAATAAATACGTTCTCCCTATGTCTTTTCTTTAGCCTATGTAACATCAGCTGGAGAAGCACAGATCTGGAAAATTCTCAAGAAAGTCCTCTCTGGGCGTCTCCCCTTTGACTTTATGGTATGAGAATTTTCTTGACTTGCAATAGTGGAGGACATCTCTACCTCTATGTGACAATCTATCTTACTTAGGGAGTCACGTCCTTCCTCCTCCTGCATCTGGATCTCTGCTTGCATCTACCTCCCCAAAAGCTAAAGTATTGTGCTCAGTGAGAAAGAAGTAATACAACAAAACTGATTCAGGGAAGAAACAGCTACAGAGTGTTTTAAAGCCTTACCACTAGGAGAAGTTTCCTGCTGCACTTCATGATCCCGATGATGGCTAGGACAGATAGGCAGAAGAGGCACATGCCCACAAACATGCCGATCCAGGCGGCCCCGTAGATGTCATCATTGTTGGTGGCTTCAAGCAGGGGATAGAGACCATGTTGGTCGGACACAAAGAAGATGCACTCTGCGGTCAGTGCAATGCCACACATCTGGGAGCAAGTCAAGAACAGGTGGTATCAGGCTGGTGGCCAGGAGCACAGCATTGGGAAAGGAGATGGCAATGGGGGTGAGGGAGATGGTCACCCTCCCCAGCACAGGCTTCTTGCAACTGACAAGCTCCTTATTCCCAGGAACTCAGACAGGTATTTTCATCCCGTAACCTTCTTTGGAGACCTTCTACATGTCTCTCTGTCTTGCTATTTGGGACAAGATCTAGGCAATTTCAGACCATCCATAAATTTTGGGGGGCATGCACTACTCAGATGGTGACTTCTTGTATGAGGATCTCTCCCCCTCCCAATCCTACTTCTCCTTTTTTTCACCCCTATTTCTGGATTATATTATTTGAAGTGGTTCTGGTCATGGTTATCAATGAGAAATGGACGCTTGGGGAAATGATCTCCCCAGTTCCCATGAATGAAGAATCTTGGCCCTGAAAGGTGATGACTTATCCAGAGCCATGCAGAGAGTTGGGCAGAGTGGGGGCAAAGGCTGACTCTCTTTATTCTCAATTAAGTGCTTTCTCTCCATCCCCGTGCCTAGTACAACTTGGCCTCTGAGCCACTCTCACATCCTAGGTCTGGCCTCTGAATGTGAGAACAAGAAGATGCAGATATCTGTCCCATCAACCTGAATAATAGAGGCCTCAAAGCAAACCAAGGTAAATCATAAAGAAACCCTAAAATGTGTGTGTGTGTGTGTGTGTTTGTGTGTGTGTGTAGCAGGCATGTATGAAAACTGACCATTGTGGACATGACTCCTTTTAGATGCTTATGTTTTAAAGTTGGAAGGGAAATTTCTAATATTTTCAATCATGGTCTTCTGACATATTACACAGTTATATGCCATTATTTATATATTTAAATTATAGAGAGCATAGTTACTATCCTTTCTAGAAGCTGTATTACACTTGCCTTGAAACTCTCATTTTTAATTAAGCCAAATCATGCTAGCAGGAAGAGCAGAATTTTCTGAAAAATTCTTATTACTTACTCCAATGATCACATGTCCAAAAATCAGCAGGCCTTGGAAGCAGCGAACAGTAGAATCATCTTTGGCCATCTTCAGGATTTCCCACAGGCTGAAGATGCAGTTGAGGAGACTATACTTTAATAGGAAAAATACTGCTATAATTTCCCTAATATGACTAAACCATGTCACTTTATATTGCGTTTTTGTGTCCCCAAGCATCCGTATCAAGGTCATATAATCTTTTAGTAATGAAGGAAATTTGACTACTGAGCTCAGTAATCATAGTAGCTTTATGAAGAAGAAGAAGACAAAGAAGAAGAAGGAGGAGGAGGAGGAGAAGGAGGAGGAGAAGAAGGAGAAGAAAAAGCCTTCCAGAGTGATCAGTGCCTTTCAGTTCTTTAAGACATGGTGCACATAGGATGCTTACATCTAAGATGTGGATTAAGGCTGTTGCAAGGTCAACAAGGAAATAAAGAACAGAGCTGAGGTGCCAATGGCTGGGCATGGCTGATGGTAACAAAGGTCCTGGATATAGACCCTAGCCAGGGCAAACTGAAACCCAAAGGTTAAGCTTACAGAGTTAGTGGTTGCCAATCCTGGGAACAGAGAGAACAAGTAAATGTATTTTCTCTGCTTAGAAGACCCTGTCTTACAAAAGTCAGAAAACACCGGGCCTTTCTTTACTAACTTCTCCAGGTTCCTGCCTCCTTGACCCATTGACACCACATCAATATATGCACATTTCCTAAATCCAGAGTTGCAGCCATACTCTTCCAGGAAACCTGTTCCAGTGTATCCTAAACCTGAAGATCTCCCTTCTGCTCCCAGGGCTGGAATTCTTGAAAGTAAAAGATGCCACGTGAAGTCAATGGCAAAGTCAGAATCTCATAGCTGCTTCTTGGCTATTTGTATCTGAGACTAGGTTGATTTTTGGTGAATCTCCCGAAGAGCCACAGATGTCAACAGAGGTCAGCTTCCTGCAGCTCTGTCTTCCTGCAGTGTGGTCTAGTGGCTGTGGCCTAATGGGGGAGCATTCTGGACATGGCATCAGCATGCCAGTGCTCAAGTCCTAGTCTTGCTCTGTCTTTACTGTGTTTCTCTGGGGTGACTGTGGGCATGAGGAGTTGTGCTGCTACAAACATGAGTCATTTGTAGGAAAATAGATGCACTCCGACACCATAATGTGAAGTGAAATAAATCAAACACGCAAGCTTACATACCACAAAATTTCTCTTGCATGAGAAGCCCAACGTATAAATAAAGAGCAAAATAAAGGATGGACAATAGGAATCAGGGAGATAGATGTTTTGCAAATAGGAAAGCAATCTAGAGATGGGGGGGAGAAAAGGGAAGATGCGTTATGACACCGTGTACTCCCCATGATGAATGTATGCACTGTCTACTGCAAACATTTACTAATGAAAAATGTCATTTTAAAAAACGAAGAGTTAGCCGGGCGTGGTGGCTCACACCTGTAATCCCAGCACTCGGGAGGCTGAGACAGGCGGATCGTTGTGAGTTCGAGACCAGCCTGGGCTACAAAGTGAGCTCAAGGCCAGCCTGAACGGCATAGTGAGACCCTGTCTCAAAAACACCAGGGCTGGGGATCTAGCTCAGCGGTCTAAGCGCCTGCCCGGCAAGTGCAAGGTCATGAGTTCAATCCCCGGTGC
>RJWT010028979.1:0-15059 GCA_004365215.1 Cuniculus paca | reverse complement strand
TTAAGATACAGTTGTTGGCTATTATTTCCCATGAAGAGGTAAATATCTTAACTCTTCTCGATTTAGCATAGGAAGGCACAGATGGTACAACAATAGTTGGTGCCATTGGGCATACCAAAAACATCTTTCTGAGATTCTTGAATTTTTGTGTAAATTCTTCTACAGTTATACCTTGACCCTAGTACACACACACACACACACACACACACACACACACACACATGCACACACACCCCCACACACACACCACTTATGCTTGGTGGGACTACAAGTTATAACAGCATCATCTCTAGGGGTTGCTTCCCACTTACAGCTCACACCTTGTAGCTAAAGTGGAACGTGCCAATTCCTGCAATCTTGGTAAACAAATAGCAAAGATAATCACGTATTTCACTGAATTTCACTGAGTTCGTTTGAGTCAGAATTTTCTAGTGCAGTTTGGTAAAACTGATTTCAAGTTGAATTGAAGAGGAAAAGTAGTATTGCAACAAAACCTTCAGTAAAAAGTTCAAGAGAGATGGTTTAGATCCTTAGATCCATTGAGCTGAATTTAGATGCCTTGAAGATTTTACTGAGAATCTACCTCTCTTCATTCCTTTCTCATTTGTTGACTTTTCTCTGAAGCAGATTAGCCCTTGGAGTGGGGGCCCGGGGGTGGTTGTTTTAAAGACAAGAAAACTCTAGACTAATAACCTGTCTGCCTAGAAACATTTACCCCACCGTTTTCAGCAATTGTTTCAGCATTAACTGTTGGACTAATCCAGTCATGTATCCATCCTTGAACTAATTACTATGTTCAGGTACATGAAGACCTTACATACAGATGCTGGAATTTATGACATGGGGATGAGAAAGTGGGAGATGGATGTGGGTGGAGTGTGTTCTTCTGCTACTATATTATACCTCGAGTCCCATTTGCCCTCAGACTGCAACATCACCACTAAAGTGACCTTAGTATTACTTTGCCCTGAAGAAAAATTGAAGCCTTACTTCCAGGAGGAGCAAGGAGGGGGGGAAATGAAGAGGAAGGCAGACACCAAGAGCAGATATCACCTCTAGACCTTTTGTGATCTTGACTCTGAGTCTCAGGCCCTGACCTTGCCTTGCTGGTGCCCTCATGCCCTGGGTTCAGACAATGAGGAACCAGGAGGGAGAACTGATATTTCTGGGGCACAGCTCAAGCAATCATCTTTTATTCCAGGAAGAATTCTCATCATATGTTCTGTCTTTGTTTCACAGAAATTCTTTAGTATCGATTTCCATGGAGATGCTGAACAGGTAAGCATATTTGTTTTTCTTGGATATAGGTTTGCAGTTTTTATACTTTTAAATTCTAACTAACTATGAATGGAAGAATTCTTCCTTCTGGGTCATAATCCCTCCTTGTATGTATATTGCTGCAGCCAAAAAGGGGAAATAACCCACTAGGAAAACAGCCTGGAGGATTAGGGGCAGGATCGGACCTCTCCTGGCTTGCAGTTCAGTGCTCTCAGTCAGGAACTCTTGTATTCCCTGGGCTCAGCTACACCCTTCTCATTTGCACTTCATCTTTCCAAAATGGCACTAGAAGGAGGCTACAGCAGAAGACTCTCAAAAAGCAGAGGTGAGTGGCTAGGCAGCTCAGGAGACTTCACTGAGGAGGACAGGTCTCCTGGGAGGTCACAGGTTTGAATAGCTGTATACAAATGGAGACCAGGATTTCATTGCTAGTGACAACACCCTCCTCTGAATGTATATAGAAAACCCCACTAGTACCCTACCTTCTCTTTCCTCCCTTCCTGTCCCCCAGTGGGTTTCCTGTGTCTGGTAACATTAGCTGTGAAACATCTTACAATCCTGTCCTCTCTTCTTCCTCCGTTGGGACGATAGCACTTTCCTTATGGACTTGTGAGGAAGAAACAGCATTTGTTTAGCCATTCAGCAAGATTTCATAAGCACACATTGTGTGGCAGGACCTTACAGAGCAGCTGGCATGTAACAGTAAAACAGACAGGATTCCCTGTCCTATTAGCTCCATTCCCATGAGAGATGAGTGCAACAGACAATTGAATAAACTATGTGGTATGCTTAATGAATGTTCACCAGTAAGGCAAAAGGGGAAAGTAGGAAATCAGCACTTGTCTTGGTTACTTCTCTTCATTGCTGAGACAAACACCTGACACCCAAAATTAGGGAAGAAAAGGTTTATTTAGCTTACAGTTTCAGGAGATTTCAGTCCATAATCAGCTGGCTCCAAGGCCGGGTCGCATGGCACAGGGCAACACTTCAAGGCAGCAGCAAGAGCAAAAGAGCCAAATGCAAGCCTCTTCTCCATCCCTTATATTGTACACAGGCCACCCACCCCCCACCTTCACGGTGGGTGTAACACTCACAAAATGTCCTTGCCCTCCTTTGCACAGGATGAGGATATTTACAAAATAAGAACCCTGGCTCCTTGCTAAGTCTCTCAGGTAAACTTCTAAACTGCTCAAGTTGACACAATGTATCAATCCATAACAGCAGCTGTTTCAATATAAAGTTTAGGGTCAGGGATGGCTGACCAGCAGTGACTTTTGAGTGGTTCACCAGAGCAGGGAAAGAAACCAGCTGTCAGGAAATCTGAAGGGAGAGTGTTCTAGACAGACAGAACAGCAACTGCAGAGGCTCTGATGCAGCAGGCCAGTATATTTGCATCAAAGGCTGGGGGCGGGGAGCAGAAAGACTGGAGGCTGAGGAGGTCATGGGAGGTAGGGTGAGATGGTCACTGAAAGGACTGGATTATGATGGGGCATGTGGTGCTCATGTAGTACTCAGGGGGCTCTGAACAGAGCAGTGATGTCTTAGATTTCTCAGAGGTCTGTGACTGCAGTGTGGTCTAGACAGCAGGGTTGGGGTGGGGTGGGTCCACAGAGACCAGCTAGCAGGCCGCTGTGCTGCAGCAGCCCAGACAAGGTATCCCCAAGGACCAGAGCAGTGGAGTGGAGACAAATAGGTAGATTCTTGAAATTTTTCACTTGATAAGCAGGGTAAGAAGAGTGAGAGCAAGAGAGGAGGGGATGCTGCCCCTGAGCAGCAATGGACATAGCCTCACAGGGCAGCCACCACTATCTCTGACCACGTAGTAGCACTTACTGTAGCTATCATGTTTACTGATGCACATTCTCTCCAATTGTTGCTGCCTAACACGGGTCCTTACTGTCTCTATCCTGGGTTTTACTGTCTCCATTCAATCTACCTTCCTTATTCCTGGGCCTTAAGTTCCACAAGACTTAGTGCATTGAACAATGTACAAAATATCAACTTCTTCTTAATTGCCTACCATTGTTGATAAATAAGAGAAACACCCTTCCTACCTAAGCTAGTCAGACTTCTGTTACTACAAAAAAAAAAATCTGAGGTAATCAACTTACAAAGAAGAAAAAGGATTTTTTTGCTCACAGTTTTGGAGGTTTCTTTCCATGAGATTTTAACCCTGAAGTTTTTTTTTGCCTGAACTGGCATATTATAGAAGGAACAGTTAAAGGAGAAGAATCACTCACCTCATTGTCAGGGAGGGAAGGAAGATAGAGGAAGGGACAGGGTGCCACTTTCCACATCGAGCATGCATTGACCCAAAGACCTCTTTAAGTATTTTTTCTGCACGCTCCTGCCATATAAGCCTTGCTAGATTATTTAAATTCCAAACTGTAGCACCTTCACTGAGTTAGTTCTTCAATGAATGCCTGAATGCCTTACTGGGAAGATACATGAGATAAATAAGCTTCATTCAGTCTTCACTTATAATGTACTTGGCCACACATTCTATGTTAATGAGTCAATGATACAGTACATCCAAAAGAAGAGACTTGACTATCTCTATGTGAAACCATTGTAGAAAGTGGTAATATGTGATCTGTCATGTGATAAAACTAGAAAAAAGTTGGAAAGCAGAGAATATTGTGGATTTATGAAATGATGGATTTTTTTAAAAAAATGTATTAGTATACAACATTGTTGGGAGGCAGAAGCCAAGGAAACTTCCAGTGTTAACACTGGAAAATGTTAAGCCCTTCTAAGGCATTGTTTTATTACAAATAAATTTTATATATAACAAATTTCTGTAAGGAATATATATTATACAGTGTGTGTTTGAACAGAAACTCATATGCACAATAAAAATGATGAAAATGGTGTGATGAAAGGCTGATAGGAACCTAACTCTGGGGTTCCCCCTGGAGTTAGGTTCAGTATTTGCTAATTCAACATTCACTGAAACTCTACAGACATATTAACTATGATATGTTACTGATTAAAATGTATTTATATATATATATATATATATATATATATATATATATATAAACAGAGGGAGAGAGAGAGAGAGAGATGGACAGACAGAAGATTCTCACTCCTCTACTACCATCAACTTACCAACACTAGTTACCCTGTCAAAGTTAAGCCTTTTGTTTTACAAAAATTAGAGTTTCTGTGGACAATGTTCAGAGCCATGGTACTGGATTTAATCTCTGATTAATAGAGAGGGGGCTTGGGTGTTACTTGGGGGAGAGGAAATCACAAATATTTTAATACTTCCCTAGAGTTTTCTCGTTGTACCCACTGTAATTGATGGAGTGCTACTGCCCAAGGCACCGGAAGAGATTCTGGCTGAAAAGAATTTCAACACTGTCCCCTACATTGTGGGACTCAACAAGCAAGAATTTGGCTGGCTTATGCCAACGGTGAGAATGCACAGACCTCTTAGACAGATTACCACTCTTTCTTATCATTCCTTCAAACTCTGTCCCATGAGTTCCTCCTTCTCTAAGCCCCCTGCCTAGGACAGTTGTTCCTATTGGCACAACTAAACTTTTCTTCGGAAATATCCTTGTGGATAGCTCAAATGTTCCCATATGGTACAATACAGGGAAGTCTCCCCACCCTCCGCAACATTCATTGTCTTCCCATGAAAGAATCCTTATGCTTAAACTCAGAGGCCTTTAGAGATTTAAAAAAAAAAAAGTCCAGGTGGAAAAACTCAGGTTGCTTAGAATGGGTAAGAAATGTCAGGCTGTGAGGTAATAGATTTCATCTTAGACTTGGGCTCACAGGTCCCATAGATTTCCACGTGCACTCTCAGGTCTCTGAACTGGTGAGATTCAGATAAATTTTCTTCTTGAATTAAAATTGTCTTTTAAATGGGAAGAAGGTTTTTTCTTCTGTGACAGATAATAGGCAGCACAGTAATTAAGTCATTAGGATAAATTTTATTTGGTAATTTGATAGCACAAGTAAAAGATGAGCCATGACCTGAACTCCAGTACATGATCTCAAAGGCTGGAGATGTTCCAAGCTTGGTGAGTTCGAGGAGGCACTGAGGGATGCCCTGACCAGGTGTCTGGACTTGTTCACCTGAGCTCATTTGTAGCAGAAGCAGACTTCCCTCTGTCTATGAAAGTTCCCACTAAAGTTAGGCTTTGATTGTTCCATAAGGACTCTCATAAAGATAATCAGTTATCTCCACAAATTTTTGTATTTCAAAGAATTTTCCAAAAATTCAAAAAAATTTCTCTCAGTCCTTGAGAAAACAGTTTTGAGTTGAAGATTTGCATCCCAGTGGCAGAGAAAGCTGATATTTGCAAGTTTTCTAAAGTAACTGCTCTAGAAAGGGCTCATAGGTCTGTCTGTATGCACCAAGCTCACACTCGAGAAAATAGTAATTTCATCTGAAAGCACTAAGTATTCTCAAGCAGACATTTTTGGGTATGCAGTCATCCTAGGACATGGGCTTAAGCTGTTAGAAGTCGGGGTAGAGTCAGGTCAAGTCTATGAGTGCACAGGTTTGCACAGGGTGTCAAATGCGAGACCTTCAGTTCTCACTTCAAAAGTGGCTCAGAGGTTTCCAAAACCAAAGTCACAATAATTAATTTTGTGTTCCTGAGTCCTCTGAGTCTGCAGGGTATCGTCAGTTGGTTAATGCCCTCTTTCCCTGATCCCTCTGCTTCAACATTACCCTAACTTAAATGTTTTCTCACTACTCAGGTGACCATTTTATCTCTGAGCCTGATAAATATTGTGCAGTGAAGGCATCCTCTTTTGAACACCTTTATTTTAATCATATAACTCCTTCATTACATTGATATTTTTCCTTTTCAAATTCATAAAAAAGGAAAACCTATCAAGGCCCAACAAACAACTTGCACTTTGTGCCTATTTTATTGGTTGATTATTTCAGCTTTTCTTAAATTTTAATTATTTATAAACACAACTTTTTTTTTAACAGATGCTGGGGTATCCAACCTCTGAAGTAAACATGGACCAAAAGATGATCTTATCATTTGTTTCAAAGTTTTACCCCATACTTGTAAGTGTCTTGGGTATCACAGAAATTGGTTGAGAAGAAAATAAGGTTTTGGGATTTGCCCAAAATGACAGTCCATTTCAATGTCAGGAAAAAACTGGGACCTAAGGCTCTGCCCTCCTTTTTTCTGCCTTTCCTCTTTCACCACCCAGGAATGATTTACACAAGAATCAAAAGTTTCATGAAAAACTAAGTGTTCTTGACTGACAGAGGAAGAAGCCACATTACTTACCAAGTGGGGTGCTTACTTTCTTATGCTTTTCAGAACATCTCTGAGGATATGCTTCCTGAAGTCTTTGAGAAGTATTTAGGAGATACGGATGACCCTATCAAAATGAGAGACCTGTCCCTGAACCTGATGGGAGATGTGGTATTTAGTGTCCCATCTGTGAATGTGGCACGTAGTCACAGAGGTGAGTCCTGGAGTTTAGATGAGAAAAAGACAATGATGCACAAGCTTTGGTATCTGACTAGAAAACATACCAGAAGAGAAAGATGTGGAAACTGCTGTGGGTCATGGTGCAAAGATGGATTCTGTGCGAACTGGGCAGGAGCACTGTCTTATTTTGGGGTCTGCAAGTAAGAGATTCGGATTCAAATGAAGTAGGTAATTTAGGAGGTGATTCCAGAAAACACTACTAGGTTGACAAGGAGATGACAAAAGTAAGAGAGGGAACCTAGGGATGACGCACTACCAAGCATATATCCACTGTGCAAATTTGGAGCTGAGGAGTTCTGAGAAACAAGCAATGGACACATCAGTGTCATCCCAGCTGAGCAGCAAAGGGCCTGTTATTCACCAGTGCCCATTTGTCATTGGTTGAGGGCTGTTCCAATAGGTTATCAATTCTGTGGCACTTTGATCCTCTGCATGAATGGGCAGAGTAGTCTGTAGTATTGAAACAAACCCTCAGGGGAGAGCTATAGATGCTGGGGGTGGAATCAGGCTGGTCTTCCTAGGAATGGGGAAGAGGAAGGATGTGCCAGCAGCATCTCTCACAATGACTCTGTACTTGAAGTTATTATAGTGGGACATAGGAGTAGAAGGTAGATTTTGGAAGATGGCTCTTAGAAATTTTTCAATATCAGAACTACTTCTAAACTATATTGTTAACTAGTGGAGCTGGGGAAGAATTGAAGTCAAGTATAGGATCAGGAGGGTTATACAGAACCAAGAGGTCCAAAAGAAAGCTGCAGGAGGAGGTACAGGAGGAGAAGATGTGATTTTCAGGGTCTGAGCTGGCTTTTGTTTGTCTTACTGTGGGACACTCTGAGCAAGTTGCGTGCTAGACTGGGGTCTATCGAAGGACCTTTCAAACTCAACTCAAGAGTATGTGCCATGTGAAGTTCCTGACAGTGTGCTCACCTGAGGGCAGGCATCCTCTTCTTAGGTGCCATTGGAGAGCCTCACAGAGCCCTTCTTTCTCTCCCAGTCCTATTTCACCTAGTCTGCAATCCAGGAAAATTTCTGTGGTCAAGACATCTCTCCCTAATATTCTGCAATGGTTTTACAATTCAGAACTTTATAGTTCACTGGTGCCTCTTTCAGTGTGCAGTTGTTACCTGTGAGTGACTGCTCATAAGAAAAGAGAAAAGCCTGAGTAAAGTACAGTAAAGTATTTGGAGAGGGGAGAGGAGAGAGCAGGGAGGAAGTGAGATGTAACATTCATATAACTTTAAAACTAGATGGACCAGCTATGTTTGCACAAATTTATGGGGTAGAATGTGGTACTCTGTTTTAGAAATGCAGTGAATAGTTACATCAAACTGATTAACATATCAATCTCCCCAAATACTACCATTTTTAATAAGATGATTTAACTTTTCCTTTTGAAGAAATTTTTAAAGGTACTATACTCTGTTAGTAAGTGTATTTCCTACACTGAGCAATGGAACTCAAAGAAATAAAAAAAAAATTCCACTTACGTTACCTTGTGTACCCTTTTACCATCACCCTGCTTTCTCCTCATCCTCAGCCTCTGTGACTCCTACTTTATTCCTTGCTGTTGTGAATTCTGCTGCTTCAGATTCCATATCTAAGTAGTAACAGGTGGTATTTGTCTTTTTCTAAATGATCGATTTCACTTAGCAGAATGTTCTCCATTTCCATGCATGTTATCACAAATGCCTGAATTTTTTTTCCTTTGATGAAGACTGAGTAGTTTTCTATTTCCTAATATGTCACATTTTCTTAATATAATCATCTGCTGTTGGGCTCTTAGGTTGATCCCATAATCTGACTCTTTTGAATAATGTGCCATGACAAAAGGAATCTCTTCAACAAAATGATTTCAAATATCTTGAGTAAATGCCCAGATTTGGGATTCGTGAATCATATGGTAATTCTACTCTGGATTTGTTTGAGTAATCTTCTTTATGTTTTATATTCACGCTAACATTGTAAAAGGGTACCCTTTTCTCTTTATCCTACCAACACTTCTTACTTCTGTTTTTGATATAAAAACTATTCTCATATTTCAATGAACAGTGAGATAGTTTATTGTGATTTTCAAATTCTCAGTGATTAATGATGTTGACTATTTTTCATCTATTTGTTGTACAAATGAGTATGCGTTCTTTGTAGAAGTTGTCTATCGAGGTCTTTGCCCATCTTTTAATTATTTTTTTCATTTATTGCTACAGCTGGTTTGAGCTACTTATATGTTTTGTTTGGTAGCCTCTTACTGTAATCCTGGCTTGCAAATACTTTCTCTTAATGCATAGGTTGTCTTTACAAACTGTTGATTTATTTTCCTTTTTGTGAAGAAGCTTTTCAGTTATAAATATTCCTTGGGTTATAAATATTCCCAAAATGAATGAAGACTAGCATGTTATCAGTGCAATACACTTGGTGTATTAGTTGCGTGTACTCCATTTATTCATCCTTTCAGTCAATAAACACCTGGTTCAAAACTCAATTTCACTTCAACTAGCTATGCTGCTTTGAAAACAGGCAAGGAGCTTTCCTGCAACTTTGTTTCTGTCCTGTGTGGCTAATGAGGGGTTTCTTGCACAACCAAAGACCTCGAAACTTTCCAGTCTGTGTCTGGTAAGGTGAACTGTGCATGCTCATGTCTTCTCAGATGCTGGAGCTCCGACCTACATGTATGAGTTTCAGTACTGTCCAAGCTTCGCATCAAACTTGAGACCCAAGACGGTGATAGGAGACCATGCAGATGAGGTCTACTCAGTATTTGGGGCCCCAATTTTAAAAGGTAATTGTTCTTTGCTGTGTATGAATGAAGAGTTGGGAGACCTGATTTCCAGTTGTGTTTTGATGACCTGAAGCAAATTTTTTCTCTCCTGATCTTCTGTTCTTGATTCACTGTCACAAGTCTGAGCTACACTGGGCAGTACCCAACCTTTCTCTTGCTGTAACATGCAAGATGTGTATTCATGTGTCCTCTGCAATAGTCACTCTCAGAAACATGGCCTCAATAAGAAAGAGGGTGGGTCACTTGCAGGGCCTCACTTTAGTAATATCAGTGCTTGATAACACTTTCACCAAAGCCCACCAGATTCTGAGTGAGAAAAGGATGCTAACTACTGCTAACCTTGAACTGTGTGTCATCTGTATTTGTCTTTTTTATCAATAAATCTAAATCTATCTATGAATCAAAACTCCCATAATTCACCTAAAGTATATTTCATAATATAATATTTTTTAAAACTTTAGTAGTATTTTCAATACCTTAACTAAGTAATTTCACATGATTTGTGACCTACCTCATAGCTATTTACTACACACCAGTGCCTCTGGGCATCTCCAGTTGGGTGACTACTTAAGACCTTTGCAGTTCTAATATTTTTCATACTCTACAAATATGTGAGTGTGTGTAGGAGACTGAGGAAACATCCAAGAGCCAGCAATTCTGAAAGGTGAAAGAAAGCCTAGGTTGTGGCATTTTGACCCTGAGGGAGATAGGTAGGTGGTCCTGGGCTACAATAGGTAGACAGTTTACAGCTGGACTGCATACTGGTTGCCAAGTCCTGGACCAGTCATTCTCAAAGTGAAAATTCAGACCAATTAACCAGAATCTTCTTTAAAAATGCAAATTTTGACTCAATAGTTAATCAACTGAGGGCCAAGACCCATATTTCTAACAACCTCCCGAGTCACGTTGTTGTTGCTGCAGGCCCATGAACCACTTTCGGTAGCAAAGGGTATTTTTTGTCTTTGCAACAGGGGGTGTCTCAGAAGAGGAGACCAACCTCAGCAAGATGGTGATGAAATTCTGGGCCAATTTTGCTCGAAGTGGGTAAGGTTAAAGGCAAAGATGGTGCAGGATTGGTGGGCAGATTGGGAAGGGAGTGGTTTGTAAAGTCTGCGTGACAAAACTCCATGACTTTGTGAACACGTGTTCTGACAGTGAGCACACAGGGTGTACCAGGAAGTCTGGAGGTTCCCACTCATGAGGCCTTTCTTACTCTTGGCAGAGATAAACCAAGGGACCCCTGAAAATCCCAGAGAATTGTTGAAATGATACACAGCAGTTTTGAGGGATTGTACTTTCATTCTCTTCCCAGGGACCCCAATTCAGAAGGGCTGCCTCACTGGCCAGAGTACCACCGTGGAGAGGAAGGTTACCTGCAGATCGGTGCCACTACCCAGGCAGCTCAGAAGCTGAAAGACAAGGAAGTGACTTTCTGGACAGAACTCAGGGCTGCAGAGGCATTGAAGACACATCAAAGAGACCACACTGAGCTCTGAACATGGAGCTGGCCTTGAAGATCAGTGGAGCCCAAACAGTTGTATTCTGTAGAAGATGCTTGTCAACTATGGGGTATTTTATTGTGGAGGCTGGAGTATTATATGGTGGGAGTAAACAGAGGCTATAGGGAATAACAAAGAATAAATGTACTTTGGAAGATGAAATCGGTGTCTATGTTTTGGACTGGACATGAATCCTTTGTCCTCCTAGAGTGGATGATAGCACAGGCACCCTGCGAGAAAGATGCTTCTGCAGAGTAGACTTGATGAATGATTACCCTGCCATCTGAATGAACACTGGCTCACCTTCCACCTACAGGTGGGAGATCTCATCATATCTATGAGTTGAATGACTCTAGAAAGTTTACACAAGTACCAAAGGCCAAGTGTGAGCTAGTGTTCATCTATTAATAATTCTCTTTCATCTTTTATCTATTCTCTAACTATTCCTTTTAGTTGGAGAATTAAGTTTATTTACATTTGAGTTAATTTTTGATAGGTTAGGTCTTGTTACAGAATAACCTAAGTTGTTTTCTAGTTTTGCTATAGTTATTTTCTTTCTCTGTCTTGTATAGTCTTTCTCAGTGGATAAATACTGTAGTGAGTTCTGATTTCTTATTTTTGGCATGTCTATTGTTATTTTTGCTCTGTGCTTACCACACAGTTTACAAAATCAACCTTTGATTATAACAAGCTATCCTGAGATAATAGTAACTTAATATGATAGTAGAGATAAAAACAAGACACAACACAACTTCAAGAGGAGGAGAAGTTGCACCAGGCCCCTCCAAGGCTGAACTGATGTGGCTGAATTGCCGGCCTATCCAACTGATGCACAGGTTTCTGCCTGATGCTTGATTCAGTACAGGCTCTGTCTGTGACTTTGGCTTTCATGGAGGCCTTCAGTTGCTATAGGATGCTGGCTCTCACTGTACATACCTGGAGGTGTGTTCTGAGACAAAGCCTTGTACTAGATTTCATGCCCTGCTCTATAGCAGGTATAATCTTGCTCCTTGGTCTACCATCACCTAGCTTGGAGAAGCAGCAGAGGCAGTCTGCCACCTGGTTCCATGCATTTTCAGACACTCCTTCCCTAGGTTTTGTCTTAGTGGTAGAAGTCATGAGACTTTGCCCTGTACTGCTTTTATTGTGGCAGAACTGGTACTAGGCTTGAAGACTAAGGCCTGAACACAGTTAGTGTATCTGGGCAAATACAGACTTGATTGCCTTCTAATACTGAAATACTGATAACACATCTGGCCCGGTACATCATCTAGTCCTTAAATAGTGGAAAGGAATACAAACTTGGAGAAAAAATAAGCAGGTTTATCAGAGTTGCTGGAAAGTTGGACTATGAAAATCCGAATAAAGACCTGATCCTTCAGTGTTCAGATGGTGTCACATTCCCACAAGCATCAAGAGCTTTCAAGACAATATGTCCTCACCCAGTCCTCAAAAAAGGGATCAGACTAACCTGGAAATAATCTGTATGCGAGAACTCTCAGATAAACAGTTGTTTTAAGGAAACTCAATGAATTTAAATCCATTTTCCTCCCCTAGGCAGGAGGTATCTCTTGCACTGAGGTGCTTAGAGTTGAAGCGAGGGGGATGATGCCGACCACTCCTTCCTGCCTGCCTTCTCTAATGTGTCTATTCATTTCCTTTACTCAGGCAGGTGGTATGCTCTGTCATTTGATTTCCTTAGCTTGTGTGCTGAAGTTTGGTGCATGAAAACTGTTCAATCTGGTATATCTGTAGGGAGAGATCACCAAAGGTTGTTAGCTACCATCTTAGCTGCCCATTTTTAAATATTATTTATGGTATCAAAATTGTCAGAAGAAGATGCATGATGACAAAACTAGGCTTAAAAATTATTCCTCTTAAACTTTGGAAGTTCATTTTCCTAAAGGACTACATCACCTTAGGCTCATTAGTAATGTAAAGATATGTCATATTTCACACTCCCCTCCCACAACTTTCCCATGATTGCAAATACCTAAAATATCGGATCACTTTCTCATTGCTAAATAAGGAATTTAGTGTTTTTGCAGAAAGTCTTTTTTTTTCCCCTCAAGCAATCTTTGACTTGATTCATTAAATCAAATGAAACACAGGTAGAGATAAACATCAGTCTTCGCTTGTTCAAGTCCCAGAGTTCAACTTGGCTCATGGATAGCTGGAGCTGATTCAATAGAATTTATTAACAAATAGTTAAACTAGAAACCAATGCCAAATAAGTCATAAACTCTTTTTTTTAATTTTACTAGTATATAATGCAGCACATAATGATTGCATTCACCATGGAGAGTTGGTACATGGACATAACACATCCTAATTATCCGTTTTATTCACTTCCTATTCCTTCTTTTTACCCTCCTTCCATATCTCGGACCCCTTCCCGTTTGCAAAAGGTCCATTTCCCTGTTTCTTATTCTCTTTTAATTTGCTCTATACTTACACTGTGAAATTCTCATGCAAGAGAAACAATGTAATATTTAAACCTGTATAGACAAACTTTACTTATGTTGTAGCTTATGTTGATTTACTTATGTTGTAACTTTTCTCTTTAACTTCTGAAATAAGAAAAATGTGTCACCAATGACCTGAAAAGACTAAATTCAGGAACAACATAGGTCGGAGCCTACAGTTTTGTCTTTTGCAGTTTTCCTGCCCTGGATGAGGTATTAGTAAATAGTTGAAGAATGAAGAAATAAATGGATGGATCAATGATTAGAACCAGGGATAAAATGGAGTCCATTAACTGTAAGAGCATTCAGTTCAAAAACTCCTGCCCAGAAAGTTAATAATTGCTGTGGTCCTAGAACTGTGTAGCTTCAAGCAAGGCCATATGGTGGGAATATTATAAAACTAATTTACAGGAGAGAAAGGGATTAGATGAATCTAACTTTGATTGCAAACATCAGAACTTAGAACTCCAGGAAATAAGGACCCAGGGAAGTTAAAGGACGTTTCCTAGTTTCCTAGATGAGTTGCTCTGGGACTCTGAGGTACTCTAAAAGGTCTAGCTTGTTCTAAGAACCCCAGAGCAAAAGTTTACTGGCCTGAAAATAGCAGCCTACTAGTGCTTATCTTTCAGAAACCCACAGTGCACTGAGGTTAGACTGTTACAAGAGATATTCTTTTTTTTTTAACCTGCTTTTCTTCTCTTTCATTTTCTCCTCATTTCTGTTTTTTTAATTTATTTTTAAAGAGAATAGAAGAAAACAAAACAAAACAGAACAAAAAAAAGAAACAAACAAAAAAAAGAAAACAGAATAGAGTCAAACACAATACAGCATATCAAAATAGAACACAGAAAGCTACACAGCTCTTCAAAACATAACAACAAGAGATTAACTATGGTTACCCCAGTGTCTCTTGTAAGAAGTTGTTGGATGAGTTTCTGGTCTGTGCAATCTGAGAGTTGAATACAGACTATTGAAATAGCCCAAGGTAACCTCTGTTTGGGCGTGGTTTGTAGGTCTCAGTGGACATTCAGGGAGGGTTTTAAATAAGGGGAAACTTTCGTGTCATTTTAGATTATGCAATCGGTTGGGATGGGCGGGATTTGGAGTTGGGTCTGAAACTCTGGGGGTGGAACCGGTACACTCTGGGAGCAGTGTGGGCACCTCACTGGTCCCAGAGCAGCTGTCCTTCCAAGATGTGGATCTACTCTCTGGTCTTCACTTTTTTCACTACTTTCACAGCTTGGGGTGAGTCCTTCTGAAATACAAATAGGAGGTACATTTGGAAATTCTGGTCTTTGGAGGTAAGCAGAAAAGTGTAAAAAACAAGGCTATGACAAAGTGCAGTTGTACAGTGGCTCACTGTCAGGACTTGGATTTGGAGCAGCTGAGTCTAGCTGTTTTGAGTGTTTTAAGTTATAGGGGAGCAATAACTAGCTGATAGCTCAGCTGCAGGCCTCCGGGACAAAACAGCAATGAGATAACCTTACATTTGAGAAATTAAAAGAGCTCACTTTATTCTCCTTTTCATTATTAGTGAAGTTATGGAGGGTCCTTAGCAGAACAA
>RJWT010028978.1:0-15062 GCA_004365215.1 Cuniculus paca | reverse complement strand
GATCCGCCTGTCTCAGCCTCCCAAGTGCTGGGATTACAGGCGTGAGCCACCACGCCTGGTTTAAAAGAGCATTATTAAACGGCCTATTTTTAGAAATAAACTTCACAAAGTCAAAAAGACTTTAAGTTTCATGTACATGTGCAGAATTAGAAGTTGGGAACAACGGAAATGACTGAAAGTATATAAAGAAGCACTTTCGCATTTAATGCCCAACGTTAAAAATAAATAGTACGCTAAAACTTTTTAGCAATTTCTGCCTTAACCTGACAACCAAATGGGAAGAAATGTAAAATAAGTGACATGATAAAATTCAGTGAATGTTTAAATCTTTCAAAAAAAGAAAACTATTACACTAAAAGACACATTGCCATAAATTCCCCTTAAAATATTTCTCATCATTTTGAACACAATTATCCCATCATTCTTGTCACTTTCTGAAGCAGTTCTGCAAATTTTTTTCATGAGTCTGACTTTGCGAACCTTATATTATTTCTTTGAAACTTGAATTACAATCAATTAATTGCAGTAGAAACATTTGTGCTCAGTATTCTGATACTTTTTCTCTGTATTATTCTACTGAAAGCCACAATTTACTAAATTCCCAAAGTTATTTTTGATAGTAAAATAGGCACTGAGGAAAACGGAAGCATGTGAACGTTCATAGTAAATGTTGCTCCCCCAATAAAAAATTTTTTAAAAATATAATCTCAGTGTTACAGTGACAATTATGCTAAAAAAAAGAATTCTTTGAAAGCAAGATTTGGTAAGAACAAATATATCCTATCCGTAAAGAGAGAAATAAAACACAGATCATGGTATTTGTTTCTAGTAAATATATGACAGGAGGGGGTGGCAATAGACTAAACTGAACTTTTAATTTTGAGGGACTTGGAAAAGAAAATGAGGTCCCTTTAAAATCCTAATGGGAAGATATTCATCAAATGAAGGCTCAGAGAACGCTGAATGCAAGTCTAGAGCAGGCACAATCCCAAGCCTTATCATCTTCTTGCAGTCAACTCCCTTCAGTTTTTCTATTCTTGTCCTCCATATCCATTGAATTAATCTTTATATCAGTTATGCTCCAGGAACACCTAACTGCAAGTAATATGAGACTTTTTTGGTAGGCTCATGTCCAATTTCAAAAGATTTCTTCCTGGCATTACAATACTTAGTCTTATTTTAACATGAGCACATTCTGCTGAATTTTGAGCCTAGTTTTAACTAATGTTAGATTGTAGTTCTTCCACATAAATACACATGACAAAAATGTCATAGTTGTGTAGTTTGTCCTTTACCTATAAAATTTAGGTGTGAAACTCAGTTGCAAGCTAACCAAAAATTTATAACCCTCAGTTCACTTTTTTAGAACATGGTTGGCAATAATTCTATGGCCAAGAAAACATAATGCGCATGTGGAAACCATTAAGTTACATTGAATCTAATTTAAAGCAGTGTCCAAAGCAAGTATTAAATAAATCAGAAGAATTTCAGAGTTCATCAGTGACATGTGCTGGCCTTCATCACTTGTAGAAAATACGACAAGGATATCCTGGGAGACAATGAGAATATTGCACAGCCAAAACTTCAGATGCCAAAATTAAAAAAAAAAAATTAACAAGACGTTGCATTCCAGATAGTGCGCTATTCTGTTTTCCACTATACTGTGATTGCCACATAACCTTCAAGAAGATGGACTGCAAATTGATGTCACAGCAACCCGCTGAACTCCAGTCCAGGTGCATTAAAGTAACAGTGACAACCATCTCCGGGGCTTCAGGTGCTAACCATCTGTCAGGCAGAAGAGTTTAACCTTTACTAACTGATCTTTCAATTTGTTGGTGCTACTTTTATGCAAAGTAGAACTTTTCTGGCTTCCCAGAAGAGGTCTAGTTTACCTTATTCCAAATACTCACAAAGAATACATTATTTACCAAATAGTATTTTGAGTAGTAAATCATGTGTGTCTTCATACTATAAAAAAGTTCAAAGGGTTCATAAATCACATGCCTTATAATGAACAGCAGTTATTTGAAAAGGGGAGTGGGACAGAAGCAACTAACATAACATGACATAAATGCCTCTTCCCAGCCTCTGATTATCAAAAGACATGCAGAGATACACAAGATTAATGCTAGGCAAAAAAGAGAAACTGGAAAATGATATCTTTGCATTCTCAGTTTTGTTTCTGGTAATTCTACTCTTCTGTACTTCTTAGAGAACTGCTTCTTCTCTCCTTCAAAGATTCTGTATCTTTTGGTTATTACCCCTTTTCCTATCAACCTAAGATAGTATTATTGCCATAGACAGGATGGATTTCTGCTCTCTCCCAACAGATGTGTAGAAAACAAGATCCAGAAGAAAGTTAGGACAGGAGCTGAGGAGGTCCTGAAGGCAGTCATCACTTGCTCATGCAACGACTGAGTGTTCATTCATCTTGTCTATACTTTCTCTGGCAGACCTTCTTTCTCCCAGTTGAGCTATTGCTCTGACCTTTATTTTTTTTCTGTGCTATACAGACTTTGCCTACTCACTGAAATTTCTTCCTTCTACCCCAACACTCACATGCAGATTTTTTTCTTGCTTTCTAGCATATTTGTTATTATCTTTATTACTGACTAGTCAATTGAGATTTAATGTTGAAATTCTTTTGATTTAATGTGATTAAAAACATATCTAAACATCCTATATGGTACCATGTATTGGCAAACACACACACACATACACACATCAAGGGTAGGAATGTAGCTCAATGATAGAGTGCTTGCCTGGCATATGTGAGACCTTGGGTTTTAACTCCAGCACTACATGAACAAACAGACATGTATATCAAGATGATTCTTATTTTTTACTAATAAAAGCATTACAATACATGAAGGTATCATGTGAGGAAGTTTGAGATAAGCACATGCTATGTTGCTTTTAGAGCTAGAAGTCATTCAACAAAATTGAAGAAATATGACTTAGATCATCAAAAACAGAGCAACTATACATATGACAGAATAGATACATGAAGATTATTAAAAATCAACATGTATATAGAAATATTAAGAATTGGCTAAATGTTTACATAAAAAACCAGAGGGACTTAGCTGATGACTAGCCTAATACTCAATAATATGATCTGCCTGCCAAATAAAACTGGTATTGGCCTCCTGCACCCTCAGGGCCCCACAGCCATTGATCCAGGGGTAACCGGAAGTATTATCTGGTGGCAAAGGCCAGGACCCAAATCTCTAGCTAATGATATTCAGGTTTGGGCCATTGATAACTCTCTGGCAGGTATTCAAACATCTGATAGGGTAACTGGATGATATTTAAATGTCAACTCGACAACCAAACTCCACGATTCTCCTTGAAAATTTTTAATAGCCTAAGAATGAAAGATAATTTTGCAGAACTAACTAATTTTGATCAATTTGGACTGTGAAAAACTCCTTAGTTCTGCATTATATCTGTTTTTAAAGCCATTATATCTCTAGAAATCCTGGCTGTAGATCAAGAAACATTCTCAGAAGAGTAAGCATTTTGACTTCCATCCACGCCATAATCCAAGGCCAGACAGAATCTGAATAGTACTTAATGTGGGACTAAAACAGTCCCTTGATTGGCTAAGTGGCACATGTGGAGTGAATCTGGGTGGTGGGCGCTATTTTGCCACAGGAACCTGCAATATTAACTCAGCAATATGTCACATATTTACCCCTGAAAACATTCCCACACAGGCGCACTTTGGAAAGAAATTCAACAAATTTTTATCCAATGTTATCCAATGTTATCCACACACCCCCTACTCTAGCCATAAGTACATTCTGTTTCCAAAAAAACAATCCAACAGTCAGAATACCCTTCTATACTCTGTCCTTGGAAGTTCACCCAGAAGATGATCAAAAGAAAAACCAGTTATTTGGTTCTCAATAGGGCATGGAGAAATTTAAAAAATATATCATTTGTGTCCTTCATTCTTATTTAAGTCTCTATACCTCATTGTTGAAGATGCGGAGTTGTTTGGACTTCAGGGAACTTTTACTCTCACAAAAAATGCTAACAAAAAACACCAGCAGCAGTCCAGTAACAGATGCTTCGTTAGGGCCCAAAGAAGTTAGAATTCTAACAATAAAGTGAACCAAAACATTACCAACAAATACACAGAGTAGATAACGCTGCCTTGCAATTTCTTAAAATGAGTCTTGCTTTTGTCTCTCCAATGAACGTAAAGTCACTCTCAAATAAGCTTACCACACTAGTAAAACCTGCACCGAGGAAAGGAAGTGATTTTCTGTTTCTAATTAATTTTGTCATTTGCTGTTCAGTAATTTTACTCAGGCAAATTACTCAAAGTGATTGGAAGATAGGAGCAGAGGTAAAAATGGATGCTATTCAGATGTCAACTTCAATACCACTTGTTAGGAAATAAATTCATTTTGTTGAGAATAAAATCAGCCTTAGACCAACATCTGTCTTTGATTTTTTTACTTTCCTGCTTTGAAGTAAAACACAGAGAAAAATTATATAAATAAATATGTTAATTTGATTAGACTAATAGGGTTACTTAAAGCAATATTTAGAAGGGAAGCAGCAGAGAAATAAGAAAACTAGCTTTGGCATTAAATACCTCCAGTTTTGTTTTGTAATCTGTCTTTCTATTTGTCAATTTTGTGAACTAAGTAAGATGTTTACCCTAATATCTCCACACTTGAGCATCCCATTTTTAAAAAGGAGTAGCAATATTTGTGTGGGTTTCGACTGAAAAAGCTAGTTTTAAAAACTTGTGAAATGCTTCATAAGGTATATGTTCCTTAACTGTTGATCACTTATGGCATCAATAATGGTTGACTATTTTCCCTAGATACCATGGCAGTACTGAGGCAGTGGTAGTAAGAGACAATATTAATCATGCCTAAAATTTGGGCCACACACCATTCTATGTCTTCTCACTGTTCCTGAAGCTTTTACATTTATTATTAGTTAGACTCAGTATCATACTTTCTTCCCCATATTAAATAAGTGCAGGCCCTTTTCCCTTTGCAGCATATAGTTCATAAACACATACTGATATGAAATGTACATATTTATATATCTATGCATAAAGTAATTATGTATTTCATATTTTCAAACTTAGAGTAATGAACTTTAAATGGAAATTAAAACTGCTTTGTAAATGCTAAATCAAGACCAATATAAGTCATGAAATCAAATCTTTGATAGCTACACATTATATCTATCTATATGGTAACAGATAATCCCTTCCCTTTTTGTTTTTGTAATTTTCTTATTTTAGTTATTTATTTATTTACTTAATTGGTGTGTTGTATTTTTCAGTGATAAATTAGTTTGGTTTTTTTTAAATTTTATATGAAAAAATTCTTTATAAACCTAGAAATAAAAAAGCAGTTTTACATAGTGTCATGATTTACAATACTACAAATCAAATGAGGTGTATCAAAAGTAGCATACTAACTTACTCTTCTAAAATCTGCATAATTGTGTCTTCTTCCTTTTAACAATCTTGGCCTAGTTGGCCATAGGGCTTCACATTCTCCTTTGGCAATAAATTCTAGTATCTGCTGCTCTTCTAGCACAGCAAAAACTTTTCTACCAAACCTCAGCCTGCTGCAGTGTATGCCTATTTATTCTTCTGCATCAGTTAAAGAATGAAAATAATTGGACCACGTCCTTATGTACTTCATAATTTTAACTTATTGCTGTACATTCACGCTGTTCCACATATATTCAGTCTTATTCTTATTTTCTTTTAAAGGTTATTTGTTAAAAGATTGTACTAAATAATTGAATTGCATGTGCAGCTCTTCCATTTGGGAGATCAGCTGTCTATATAAAAACTATAATTGCAATTCTGTTGCTGTAGAAATAGCTTTGTTTTTATCTTATTTTCAAGTGTTTGACGAATGTGTTTTTTGTTCTTCAAAACGTTTGGAACAAAGGCTTAAGAACTTATTAGTGCCAATACCACTTTCTGAAAACCAACAAGCTTTACAGTTTCTTATAAAGCATGTGACCCGAGGTAGAACTTTGCACTGCATATTTACAAGCATATTAATTCCCAAAGCTCTGTGTGATCTGAATACCATTTGCTGTCATTTATCTTTCCTTCTTTTCCCTAGAGAGAAAGCTCATTTGTTTCTCAAGTTACTTTTCTGTTTTCCAGATGAAAGAGAAAAAGGAAGATGAAAATAACATAATAAATTTAATGATTTATGGAGTGAATTTTGCAAATAATTTTTGGAAGCTTTTACATTATTTTGTCTCAATTCCATATCTCCATAAGAAAAATAACGAGCTTGATGTAATGTTAATGAACATGTTAACGAATGATTTAATTGACTTCAAACTATATTCACTTCTTTTGTTTTCAGAACTAATACAAATATGAAAGGAACATTTTTAATGTTTACTTTTTAACCAAGATAGACGTTTGTTTTTCACAGTTCTGGGGGATGAACCCAGGGCCTTCCCACTTACTACACCCTCTTTTTTAAAAATTTTGAGACAAGGTCTCACTAAGTCTACAAATTGCACAAGCTGAGCTCAAATTTTCAATCTTCCTGCCTCAGCTTCCTAGAGTGCTGCAATTACAGGTGTGAGCCACCACACACAGCTGAAATCCAAAGTAGTTTTAATAGTACAGCAATGCTCATTGGTCTTGATTTGGGGAGAAATAGTAAAAATGATAGAAAAGGAAGTAAGAAGGATCAGTGAATTATATACAAAACAAAATTCATCATCTAACACTAAAATTTTATTAAATCTATTAAGTTTAGTCATGCTAATTTATGAAGTAATACAATATTCTCTAAGCAAATAATAAGGAGCACTCTGTTAGATCAAGCATGAGTGCTCATATAGCTTAGTGATTTAAGAAAGACTAATTCACTTAAAACCTAGAGAATCAAACCATTCCATAGTATACCCAGTATTTATAATAATAAATTTTTTTTGTTTTTGGTACTGGGAATCAAACTCATGACCTCACGCTTGCCAGGAAGGTGCCTGTGCCACTGAGCTATACCTCCAATTCCTATAATAAATACTTTGAAGGAAGCAAAAATAAATATTTGATTTCTTTCTTAACTGGATATTCTAATTAAGGCTCTCTTAGATCTAATGGCAAAGCAAAGATGCAGGTTGGCCAGATGAAACCTCTAGAAAAACAGACACCAACTTCAGTTCCAGGAAAAAAACATTTTTCTAAAAGGAATAAAATTATGACCCTATAGATTGTTTGTATCAGATTCAATTCCAGCAGGTGGTAGTGAAGAGGTCTAGAAAGAGAATCAATGGAATATGAACCAGGTATCAAGATCCTCTCTCCAGAACAAGAAGTATTCAAACTATGATCCCTCAGAACAAAAGAAAGCGAGAAGAGGAAATCAAGAAGGGCAGAGCAAGGTCTCATTTGGGGATGTAAGTATTCTCAATCTGGTCAAATTTGCAAGAATATTGTACAGCTTTATAGTCAGAAAAAAGAATGAGTAAACATAGTAAACCCCATTGTAACATTCTATTAACTAGAAATTACTATTACTCGCCCTTTCTGAATCTCTATAATTTGATGAAAACTGGCTATGTTGCTAAGATATCTTTGAACCATCAAGTATAAATTGTATTTTTTACAGTTTACTGTTAATGAACATTTTTATAAGAACCCACATCAATGGCATTCCTTTCTTCAACAGTTATTACAGACACTGGCCCTTCCCCCTAGAAGGAGCAGTGGCTAAATGAGAAAAACTACAAGGCCCCTGCCCTCAAGAATTCACAGTAGAGGAGGAGCACATGAACAGTTAAATAATAAAGCAACACAACTTCTCATTTCCATGAATCATATACAGTATAGAAATTTCTAAAAAGAGTTTTTCTGAGAATCTAAACATTCAAAGTAGCAAAGAATTTCTTATACTGGAGGAAAGAAAGTTGAATAATAAATAAGTAGCAGGATCATGACTGAAAAATAATGATGTAGTATAAGAGGAAATGGAAAACTGCTTACAGAAAAGATTATGAGAAGAAATTCAGGAGAAAAGGAAAATAGTCAAGGAATATTTCTAAAAAGTTGTTTGCATATTAACTCAATATAACTCAATTCAGTGTGTGATTTTCAAAGAAATATATACATAAAACAGAATCATCCTTGAATGTAGGTCTGGTTTGAAACTCAATTGCCCAATTATGCTTCTGCACTGTAGTTTCAAATCGAATCATTCACTTAACAATGAAACCAATCAGGTCTTCTACTTCAAACTCTGATTTGAATGAACTCTGTTAATTTGTATATTCTCAAACACCGATTCATTCATGCATGCATTCATTCATTCATTTGTTCATTAAAAAGTGAATACATTCCACTTGCCAGGTATTTCGCTAGAGAATTTAATGATGCGCTAAATCAGACAAAGTCCCTTATTCATGAAACCCCAACTGTTCTATGATGGAAAGAGGTAGGGACACAAGACTGAGGATGGAGGATGGAGGGCGTAGTATTCAAGATGAAACTCAAGGATCAAATTTAATCTCAATTAGGGGATATGAAAGTGATGGCGAAGGACAGGACTTTCCTATGCAAGAGAACAGTATGTGCACAAATCTCATGAGAAGATGGGAGAGCACACAGCTATGCGGAGGTTCTCTGTAAGCCCCCTGAGTCACAGCACAGAGGCTGGGGGACAGAGTGACACTAAATGGAGCTAAAAGGGAAGAGTTAGATGGGGGAAAGTAACACAGAACTACGGGGAGAATTTGATAAGGAACAAGTCGGGGGACAAGCAGATAACAACCTTAGGCAGTGATGTTCAGATATTTATATTATGATTCTTTTGTCTATAGATCAAAGGCCTGAAAAATAAAAGCAAGAGTAAACATAAGAAAATCACTTAGACGCTTTTCTCTTTAAGTGGGAGCTAACAACGTAGTCACTGGGACTAGGATGGTGCTGATACAAATGGAGAGAAGTCACAATATAAAAGATATTTAGAAAGTGAAAAAAAAAGACAATGACAGTTTGGACTCAGGAAGTAAGTGACAGATGTATTAAGAACAAATCAGATATTTGGTTGGACATAGTGTATTAGACTACTACAGGAATCATTCACAAAGATAACAGAGAGGGGACAAAGACCAAGGGTCAATGACCAAGTCTGGGGGACCCGAAAAGGAACATTCATGTATTTCATTATAGAGGGTCATCTTGACAAGGAAGAAATTAAAAAAGAATCTGTTCCTTGGAGGATAGGCCAACATAAAAAACATATATATGTGAGTATAGATGGTTTTACCTAAGGAGATATAAAATAGGGGGGAGGGGGCTCCAAAACCTAAAGGGACTCCAGCATTTAAAAGTCAAGTAGAAAGAAATAAAAATTTCTAAGACATTAAGCAGGAAAAGTCCAAAAACATCAGAAATAGATATGGAGAAAAAAATAAGTCAAAAAGGAGGAAGAGGCAAATATTATCAAAAACCTCAAAGATTCTCACCCAAGGACTGAAATGCAGTCATTGTGTTGAATAAAATGGAGGCCATTTATCACAACTAAAGCTATTCTGATAGAATGAGATGAGTGGGAACTGGATTGAAATAGATTGAGGAAAAAATGGCAAGGCTTAGGGAAGAAAGAATAACGGCACTGAACACAACTTATTTGGCATTGAAGGCACTGAGAAATTTGTAGTTTATTTTGTTTTGTTTCAAATGATGAGATTTATTTATTTTTTCAGGAGACAAACATTTAAAAACCAATGACAACTTTTAAGCAATTGGGAGAAACAATTTGATAATGTTAAGATCCTGAGAAAGCCACAGAATTCAGACCAAGGAGAGGATAATGATGGGATGGGTGCTAGGCACAGGACAGCTGTATGTCTGGAGTGGGGAAGTAAAGGACTTCATTTGTACATCTCTGCGTGTGAAACAGCAGATGTGACATCACTTGCTCAGAATGGACCACTTGCTAAAATAGCCACCAGTAAGGAGAGGGTTGTAGGCAAAGTGCATGAAGAGTAAAAAAATTGCAATTGTCATTAAGAAAAACTGGGGATTTCACTGAAGAAAGGAATCTAACAGTATCATTGGAGCAATAAAAATTCATTTGAGACAGGTGGTTATGAATTCATACTAAAATCAACCAATGTTTTGAGATATCAACAGTATTTGTTCACTGAGAGCAAGCATGAACAATGCAGATAATTCAAGTTATTCAGAAATGAGGTTTTGCCTTTTGAATCATAAGGCAAGGGAGATAAAAGAGTTTTTCAATAATAAATCTCTGAACTAGAATGTAGGAAAGTGAAAAAAAAAAAAAAAGAGAGAGAGACCTGATGACCCGGGAGAAAGTTCTGAGGGAGTGGGGGGGACCTGGTGATTGTGCAGGAGATGTAGCACAAGAAAGTGCGCCAACAAGTTCAGCAGACAACTAGGTGGTAGAGATTAAGATGCAGAAATCAGTTAATGGGAGATGGAACAGCTTACAATGTTGGCAAGATCCAGAGTAAGTGAGAACAGAAGACCAAAACAAAAGGAAAAGGTCACTGAAGATGACTAATAGATCAAGGAACTGAAGAATCTCTGCTCTGATTAGGTCATTCCCATTAAATCACAATTCAACTACCAACAGCCTACATGAATGAGAGAAAATAGCCAAAAATCTGTAGATGATAGCAACAGAAACCATCAAGAGCAGTGTACTGAAACAGTCTCAGACAAGCAAGATTTTTAAATGAATGGATTCAGAGATAATCTGTAAACAGTACCAAGGAGACAGGGCACACCAACCCTGCCTCAAAGATCTGCTTTCAGAATAATGTTTAAACAAATGTCTTCTCCTCTATTAACCAAAGTATGTTTACAGTAAAAATGTCATATAGTCAATTTATAGCACAGAGTATTGAAATTAACTTACTTGTGTCATTTATGTTGTAGGGTAATAATTATTAACTGTTCCTCATTTTTCTAAGTGAAGGGACTCATCTAGAGTAGGGCTCAGCGAAATTTTTCTATAAGGAAACCACACAGTCTCTGTTGCAGATATAGAACTCTGCCATGATCAGGTAAAAGCAGCATCCAAAAATGCAGAAATGAAGGCAGTATTTTTAATCCATTCTCTTCTATTCCAATATCTATTGTTCAACTCATTCCAGACTCAGTTGGGAAAAGATAGTGGTATTTATTTTGCCACTAACAATTACTTCTTTCAGACTTTAAAAGGAAGTTGCATGGTTTTCCTATCCCCCAAAAGAAAATTGAAATCAAGTCTCACCTGAACATATAGTTCTCTGAGTTCATATTGAAATTTCTTGGGGTCTGTGGTAATTGTCACTGGACCAATTTCTGTGAAGATAAGAATAACTTAGGTCAATAAACAGTAATCAAAAGCACTAAAGACTTCACTGTGTTGGCAAATGTCTTCTCTATGCACCACACCGTTATTGATTAATAATTAAGAGTTAGCAAAATATCAAACACTCTACTCAATTTACACCTGCCAGAGCATAAAATAATTTACTGTAAATACAACATACCTAAAAGTGTAAACTTTCAACTTTGAGAAATTCAAAAGGGAATCAAAAATATCACACGACAAAGAATCACAAGACTCCAGTTCTAGTTCCTTCTCTTAACAATCAGTAAATATCTATGAGTATCAATTTTTTTCTTTGTCTTTATCTAATTCAGTTTTTTCAACTATAAAGTGTAAATTTGTCTACAACTTCTCTAAAGTCTGAGTTCAAAATAGTTCAATGCAAAACAAAAAGAAAAAGTCAGTATTCACTGACTTCTAAGTCTGGAGAGGCACAGATAAAAGGAAATTAAGAGTACAAATAAATAGTTCCTATAACTTCTTTCCTCACAGCTAGGATGGTTCAGTCACTGTATCCATTCTCTTGCTGCCTTGTACTGACATTGCCTTCAGGACTGTGGCTATCTTTGTGACTACTCTGATATGCTACGAAAACTACTGGCTTCAAATCGTAACAGGATGGGGTACCATCTTCCCTGGAAAGCCAGGATTTAATCACAAATCAAGTTAAGAGACAGAACCCAGATATCAGATTGGGTTAAGCTGGCTACATAATAGATACACAAATGCACACACACATTATTTTTAGTAGAATATATATTGCAATCCCCAAAACTTATTCTCTTTTTTAAAGAATCAACTTTTAAAATAGATAAACTCAAATTGGCCTTTTAAGGCTACCAATTACTTTCCCCAGAAAGCATCAACATATTTAAGTGATAGCACTAAAATTCATGTAGGAATCATATATCTAGACATACCATTTAAATTTCCAGGGTGGATGAAAAGTTTTCTATTTTATGTAATGAAGGCAGAGGCTGCATTTAAAATTATCATGTGCAACTCCAACACAAAATTATAAAGATACTACATTCAGATTTTACAAAATACTTTTAGCTTCAAAGGCATATTGGTAGAAGAGGATTTTATAACTTCAAAAAAGATACTATCTAATTAACCAGGCCTTCTGTGACATGCTACATATGTTACAAAAGCAGACTGTAGGATTTTAAAAATAAATGAGATAAATTGGAAAAGAGGCACAATTCGTTTTCCCTAATTCATGTAATTTTTGTTAGAAATTACAGGAGAGAAGTGACTCACTTCACTATAAATTAGACACCTAGCAATTTGGAAAAGGAATGGAGAGGTGATTGGGTAAACCATGTGAAAATTCAAACAACTGCATTCCACACAAAGCACAATAGTCATTAGCCATGTCCTGAGTATATGGAAAATGAGAGAAGCCTCCTCCCTCAAGACTAAACAAAGGCATACTTTGCAAAAGAATGCAAAACAGTGACCAGTATGCCAGACAGTTACATCCTGGTATAAATTGTCAGTAACATTGTCAGGCCAGTCCTCTATGTTCCTTCATGGCATAATGCTGTAATAATCCTCATGAAGTATCAAGGAATACAAAGAACACTAAGGAAAAATGCAATTTGCAGAATAAATACATGCAAGAACACTTCTAATCACCAAAAGTCCTCTGGCTATATGTATTTATGCCTTTCCTTCAAGAGCGGGGATCAAGGGTTGCTGTTAACATAAGAAGAATGATTAACCCTCACTGTAGTTAGCCACAGACTCAAATATACACCTGTTTTCAACAAAGATAGGAAATCTCTCCTCAAGCTCATTAATAAGCATTTTTGCAAGCCACACAGGACAGCTGAGATAAATCTTTTATCAGCTATGAGAAATACTCGGGAGAGGCAAGGGCTTGCCAAGCTGTCATATCCCTCCAGCTGTAAACCTGCTTTCCAATTTTTAACACATTGAATGATATGATTATTTGGCAAAATAAGTCTTCCTCCCTTTCATAACTTGCTTCCATTCCAATCTTTCTCCTAACTTAATAAAGCCCTGTGCCAGTGTGTCTTTAGCAATTTCCTCTTCACCCTTGCTGATTTCATTCCCTTCTCAAGCCTTCCATGGCACTCAACAGGTACAACTCCGTCCTCTCTTCCTGCCTGAAAATGGTCTTCTGTTGCCTATAAAACTAAACTAGAACTCTCGAAAGCAGCCCAAGCCATCCCTTACACTTATCCCAACTGCAAACTTTGTTAATGCTCCTTAGCACCAAGCTATTATACTTTCTCACAATCCCCATCACTACTCCCCCTTGGCCTTCCATCTACTCATACACCTCTCTCCTATCTTCTTGAATCCTTTGCATTTGATGTAAATTCTATATTCTGGATGTTTTGCCTTTCTCTTACTTTAATGTTTTCTTGATAATGTTGTCTGTAATAAACACATGGGGAAAATAAAGGTGGGTTACTTTATGGAGTGTAGAGTATATCTCCATATTAGTATATTTTATATTCTTGTTTACAAATAAAACCCGCATAAGCAAAACTAAACAAATCAAACAACCATAAATCTCCAAATAGAATCATAGTTCTAAGATGGGGTGTGATGTGTTATAATTCCTTTATTCTACAGAGAAGAAAATTTGAAGTCCAGAGAAGACAAAATTGAAAAAGAAAGAGAAAAAGATGCCTAATGTTTTCTGCACTGAGCAACCTAGACAGCTCACAAGATTTCCATCTTTTCTAAGATCTGCAGCCCATGAATGATAACACCTCTGCTCACTTTCTCCTCCTTTCCTCTGGACCCTAGGTAGGATAGGCCAAATTCAGGTCCTACTTTGATGCATACAACACCCAGAATTCATACCTCTTGCTTGATATTACTATAATTAAACACACAAGGAAATCCTGTGGGAAAAACTACACTGGAAAAGTCCTTCTCAGATGTATTTAACAGACACATGGAACTACTACTAGATATGATTG
This sequence comes from Cuniculus paca, assembly GCA_004365215.1. Classification (NCBI taxonomy): domain Eukaryota; kingdom Metazoa; phylum Chordata; class Mammalia; order Rodentia; family Cuniculidae; genus Cuniculus; species Cuniculus paca. Next base: position 730 of record RJWT010028978.1, on the reverse strand, counting down.
CCTCTGGTAACATGGAAATAACAAAATGTACCCTGCCCTCAAGTCTCAACGGTACAGTGAAGATGATAAAAATGTACAACTACGCAGCAATGTAGTAAGTGTAGAAACAGAAGTATGAAAAAGAGGTCATGTGGAAGCACTAATAAAGATTTATTCTCACAAAGAACTAAGAGAGACCTCAAAAAAGGTGATGGTTCTGGATTTCACATTAGGAAACAAATAAGTTCTTTATTCTTGTTGCTTTCTTTTTAATTTCTGTACATCAAAATCACAAGGTATTCCCTTTTATCAAATAACCTTCTGCCTGTAACTACTTATGTTTGCAAGTATTCTTACAATTCACAATACAGACGATGGTCCCTTCTGAACCTTGCACAACCTCATGAAGTACACAGAACGGAGTAGTGGCACAGACTGTAGGAGCTCAGGTGATAAGGGAGGCCTTCCACCGCTTTAAGAGCTAACACAATGCTATATGCCTGCAACGGGACTGATAGCAACTAGCCCAGGATTCTATGATTGTCCGATGTCCCCTCCCTCGACTCTCAGCACCTTGTAGGGATAAATCATCTCGGTGTTCTTAATAAATGTTTGTAGATGAGCTGGGCGTGGTGGCACATGTCTGTAATCCCAGCACTTGGGACGCTGAGACAGGAGGATCGTTGTGAGTTCGAGACCAGCCTGGGCTACAAAGTGAGCTCAAGGCCAGCCTGAACGGCATAATGAGACC
>RJWT010028977.1:0-15061 GCA_004365215.1 Cuniculus paca | reverse complement strand
CCTAGTTGGTAACATCCTCAGCCTGTGCAAGAGGAGGGCAGGCAGATGGTGTGAGTGCTACACCCACCCCAGGGGAGCAGCCTGTATACAATAAAAGGCAAATGAGGAGGGAGTGATTGCTGTTTCTTCAGAGGAGCTCCAGTCTTCACCTTCAGCTTGGACGTCGTCTCCTGGCTTCTGGCACAGACTGTTCAGCTTCTGCCTGGGACTCTCCAGCCTTCGTCGTAGACTCTTCAGCCTTTGTTGTAGACTCTTCAGTGCTCCGTCGTAGACCCATCGGCCTTCTGACACGGACTTGCACGGGACATTGCAGTAAGCTCCAGCCCTTGGGTTGGACCCTTTAACCTCTAGCACGCAGACACTCTCTTGCACACTCCCTCATTCAACTTTGTGGCTGACCATTGTAAGCCAATCTTGTAATCCCTTACACAGTTGTGTATCTTGTATTATATGTGTTTCTCTAGTAAACCCTGACTGATACAATGTGTGCAATCTATCAGGTCAGGGGTGAGAAGAGCTGAGACTACTCTACTACTTCAGCTAGGAGCTACAGGATGAGGGCCTCTCATATCAGGGAGTGAGACTGAGAAAGAAGGACAAAGGATGACCAAAAAGATCAGGAAGGAATAAATTCAGTGGAATCCAGCCCTGTGCTCCCACAAGGAACGTCAGTGTCAGACTGCAGCTGTAGAAAGATCAAGTTGGCAAACATCAGAAGAGGTGGTCGCCTCTTGTGGAAGGCAGGAAGCAACAGCACCTGAAGCATGTTCATGACAATCGTACTAAGCAAAGCCAAAAGGAGACAGACACACATGGGAGTCACTGACTTAGAAACAAAGATTTGTTATAGTAACCGTATACATATGTACAAATTGTCTGCAGGAAGGATGGCTGAAAAAGCTACACATTTCCTTCCCCCACGTAATGCCCAAAGGTTTACAAAACTGATTTCTTACAAGAAAACTTGAGAAAAATTAAGAGTCTTGTTTAGCTTTATGTTTGCGAGAATTCAATTCTACATATTTTTCTAATGATAAAAGTTTATTTTCAAAATTTCATTTATAGACAAGGAAATTTAAACTCAGAAATAAGACTTTTGGCCATATCCTGATTTTCTCATGTTTTCTTCAGTTGAGTCTAAAATCAACTGATTTTCTAATTTCAGTAAGTTTACAGTTTTTAAAGCTAGAAATTCTACTTGGTTTGTTTTCATGGAATAAAATTTATGCCAAGTAGAGCAATATTGAATTTAATTAATTAACATAAAATTATTTTAGGCATTTGTTTCTTGTATGTCCAAATTTTCAGTAATTGAATCGTGGTTGACCTGTTTCTACCTACTGCTGTTTCTTTTTTGTTTTAATGTTTGTTTACTTCTTTGTTTTGTTTTTTGTCCAAGTATATTATCTTTTATATATATTTATTTTTTAAGGAATTGTAGTACATACATTTGGAGCCATGTTGGGGCAGGAAATAAAAAGAAACATGCAAAACAGGTTTGGATTTTTAAATTTTGGGATATTTTCATATAAATGAGACATTTTGAGATAGAAAACAACTGTAAACACACAACCCATTTACGTCTCATATGCACCTCACAGACATGCCCTGAAGTCAATCATGTTATACAGTTTTGTTTGTTTGTTTGTTTGTTTGTTGTTTTTTAGTGCACCTTTCCTTAGAGGTCAGGTGTGAAATTGCATGTTTGTGGTATCATGTCAGTGTTTAAAAGCTTTGAGATTTTGGAACAGTTGGGATTTTGGATTTTCATATTAAAGGTGTTCAACTTGCATTAGTATTTTTGTTTCCCATCTACCAGAACATATATTTATTTGTTTCTCCTCAATATAGATAGAGATTCGATATAGCTGCAGATATGCTCACAATTCACTCCATCTACTCTTGTCTCCCAAGAGGATAAAACATTGCCTGGTAAACAAATGAGAAAAAGAGAGGGACACGAATTCCACACAAGTGAGTGAAGGGAGCTAAGCACCGCGGAGGCCCCTGTGCTCACCCATCAGCTACACTCAGTGCTCTGAGGGCAATGAGGACAGCAGCTGGCGCTGTCCCCAGCTGGGAGTCCTGACTCCTGTCCGAGCTGCAGGTCGGAGCCCTTCTGCAGACACAGCTCCTAGGGAGTGCCGGCCCCTCGGGCGGTCAGTGGCTAGGGATAGTGAGGGGAACAGCAGTAACAAATTCACCTTTGAGGAAATGCCGATTCCTGAAATAGAGCCGCGCGCAGAAGCCTGAGTGCTGTGGACACAGCTGATGATGTTCCCAGCAGGGTCCCCTCATCCATGTCCTGGAAGTCACCAGAACTGCATGGATGACAGGGAGCCCCTTACCGTAGTTTTCTCATCCCTGGAAAACACAAATGGACGTGAGGGAGAACAGACCCATTATGTTCCAGAAGTGGCCGTGCGCCTCAGTGAACTGGTGGAACCGTAGAGGCTCCAGTCAGCTGAGCAGGAGTCTGGCTTCTTTATTCACTTTTACAGAGGCATGCTGGGAATTTGCTCAGTGCACAAAATGTGTAATTAATCTTCCTGCCTACATTTACCTCCGGGCTTTCTTTTTCTCTCAAGAGTTGAGAGTGGTTACTTCGGTTTTGTGTCTAAGAAGTAATATCGCTTGTGTGACTATTGCCAGTAACTCATAGTTAAGAGTCCCTATCATATTCAAACCCAACTTTAAAAAAGAAAGACACCTCTTTACAAATTGCAGTGTGTGTCAGATTCCAAACTGTATCAGAAAGCCAGCCAAACCTGATTCCTCCAGCGTGTGCCCACCCGTCAGTGCAGTCAAGCTCAGGGTCACTATTTTTCCCTGTCACATACCAGACCATGAGTTACAATCGTTTTGTTTAAAATATTGACACTAAAAACATATTTTATTTATTCTTTTGTGTATTGTTTCTACAGAGCTAAGGATCCAGTTCTGTGGTAACAAGGAAGTGGCCCATCAGAAAGAACAGAAAATTAAAGCATAAAACATGTGGGTTTTTTAAAAGGGAGAGAGGGTGGAAGGAAGGCATGAAGCAGACTGGATAAATGAACAGATACCAAGGACTTTGCTAAGTTTCCTCCCTAGGAACATTTTTGAGAAGTGTAAAATTATTGGAAACTTTTCAGAGCAAAGGTGCAAAAGAAAGATGAGTGGAAATGACCGGAAACAAAGAAATTCAGGGCAGACGTACGAGAGGGAGACCCAGTCAGTCTCATCTGAGACCCCAGCATTGTATCGCACAGCCCTGCTCAAAGGACAGCTTGGGGTTATTTCTACTGTTTTATTTTCTGCTGCTTTTCTATATTTCATTCTGTTTTCACTATGCAGTTTTTATAGTTGTTTGTATTACATTTTTCTTTCTTACTTCTATTGTCTTTTTGTCACTTTCCAGCTACTTAAATGTTGATTTTACTTGTTCTTGCTTTTCCTTTTTTATTTAAATAAAATCATATTTAAACCTGTAAAATTCCCTTTCAGTAGTATTATTGCTTTATCTCTCAAATTTTAACTTATGATGGTGGAGGTAGTATTGATTTATTTTCTTCATGGTTTTTGACTCATTGGTTGCCTTAAACTTTTTTTTTGGTGGCCCTAGGGATTGAACCCAGGGCCTCCTGCATGCTGGGCAGGTGCTCTGCCACTGAGCTACACTCTCAGCCCTGCTCTAAATATTTGGTATGATGCTCTTGAGTTTGCAAACATCTTGACTTTTTTGCTCTTTCTTGGTTTTTTATTTGTAATTTTATTATACTAAACTTGGGAGCATAAACTCAAAACTTTCATTCTGTGGAATTCACTGAGACTTTCGTTTTATCTTTTCTCTCCTTCCACTGTTCCTGCATTTTAAAAATAAGATGAAACTCATATTGCAATGTCACGTTTTCAGATGTATGTTCAGTGACATTCCGTGTGCTTAGAATGTTGCCCAGTGTCTCTGGTTCTTTAGTTTCACATTTTCCTTCCTCCAGACCATAATTTGCTTATCCATTTATCCCTCAATGGATATCTCAATTGTTTTCCCATTTTGGCTGTTATGAAAAACACATACAAGTTTTTGTATGAATGTCCTAAATATTTTACCATCACTGGAGCAAAATGCCCAACACCCACAGCTCCATCCATGGCCAGTGGGCTCCAAGCTTGACAGAGGGGCCTGGTGGAGAAAAAGGTGCTCAACCCATGGAGACAAGGAAGAGAGAGAAAAAAGGACCAAGGTAGATGAACACTTCTGGGTCACACCCCAAGTGCCCCCCCTCTTCTGACCAGGCACCAGCTCCTAACAACTCATTCAGCTGCTGCACTCATTGATGTGTGAATCTACCAATGAGTGTAGTATTTCCATGCCACTCACACACAGACCTGCTGGGGAGAGATTTTGCATCTCAACCATAACACTGAATGTCTGTTTTCATTTTTTGGGCATTCACCTACCTGTAAAACCACTAAGTTACATGGTAATTGTATGGTCAAGTGTTTGAGGCATCATCCACGGTTACTGTGTCATTCTATTTCCCTGCTCATGTACAAGGTTTCCAAAGTCTGCACCACACTCATTTTCACTTATCTGATTATAACTAAAGTGATGGCTATGGGGTGGTTGCTCATTATGATATGCATTTGCATTTCCCTAATAACTAACAATGCTGACCCTCTTTTCTTGTGTCCATTGACCATTATATATCATTATAGAGGGGAAATGCTTGTTTAAAATGTTTACCTATTTTTATTGGACATATTTTTTCTTGTAGAATTGAAATAGTTTTGGATGTCCTAGATGCTAAGGCCTTACCTGACATATGATTTTCAAATCTTTGCTCTGAATCCATGGGTTGTTGTTTTGCTTTCTTAATTTTGATATACAGCATTTAATTGTGAAGCACAGCTTATCTATTTGTTTTCATTGCTTTCACTTTTTTGTCAAAACTAAAACTCCATTGCCAATCTGACATCAGCAAGGTTTACCCTTACAATTCCTTCGACACAGTGATTTTTATTCTTTAGCCTTTATATTAAATTACTACATTTTTTGAGTTAACTTTTGCATATAAAGTTAAATTCCATGTGGTATGCAGGTGTCCTAATACCTTTGGTTGAAAAGAGCATTTGTTTTCCTCTCTCGAAGTCTTTGTACCATCATCAAATCTCATATAGGTGTTTGGGCTCATTTCTGTGCTCAGTTTCACTCACTGACCCAACTGTCTTTTCTGCATCAGTGCCACACTATGCTGATTACCTCAGGTTTGCAGCCAAGCACTGAAATCCAGAAGTGTGAGTCTACTCCTTTAGTTTTCTTTGTCAGTATTGTTTAACTCTATGGAGCCCCTGGTAATTCCATATCAATTTGAAGATTAGGTTTTAATTTTAAGGGGGAGGAAATGATATTGCAACTTTGATAGATATTGCATTAAATCTATAGATCATTTTGAGATCTTAACAATATTAAATTTTTCAACCTACGAATACGGTGTGACTTCCATGACATTTTCTGGCGATGGCCTATGCTATAGCAACTCAGTGATGCTTCACTATCATATTCTGCTTGTGGACTGTGGGATGCACATATATAATCAGGTAATGTACATATCACACAAATATCCTGGACCTGTCTTTGGACAGATTTCTACTAGCCACAAAAATGTTTTTGCCTATTTTATTCCATCACTTCCTTAGAAGCCCATGAATTTTAGTGGTTCCTTGATCTCTTGGCTTTTGGTATTCTTTACCACCACTTTGTATAAGTTGAGGTTATTTTGTTGAGTCCATAAGTGTTCATGTTGACTATATATCATAATTCACTTTTTTCTTTAGTATTGTATCTCTTTTAAGAAAATTATTATAGAATAAATAAAAGCACAGATTTTAAGGCCAAACACTATCAGTCTCTGTTCTAGTCTGATCTTTTATAATTAGCTTCAAGTTTTAATGCATTTTAAACACACAATCAACTTACCTTAATTTTTCATAGATCAATATTTTTCTTACATATCATATTGGTAGCTTGTTTAACTTCTAAATTTCTTTTTTACATATAACATAGGTTCCTCATACTGTTCTTCCAAAATTATTGTAGGAATGAAATGGGGAATCTTAGAGATAAGATTTATTATGGCCCAGATTTGAAACCCCTGCCTCTACTTACCTCATCTCTTCACCTGCAATATGCTTGCTCTTTGTGTGACCTATCTCTCATGCTTTCATCTCATTTGGAGGGCATCTGCTCTACCCCAGGGTAACCGACCAGTCTCTCCTTTTGCAAATGTGTGCTATGCACAGTTTTGGCTGCTTTCATCCTGAGGAAGCATACCTTATATATGGGCTGGCACAATATCTGGAAGATATCGTGGGGCACAGTTATGTTTTGCTTTGTTTTGTTTTGTTTCGTTTTCACCAGGAATCAAACTCACGACCTCATGCTTGCCAGGCAGGCACTGTGCCGTTGAGCTAACTCCCTGGCAGGCTCAGATTTTAGAGAGTTAAGAAAATAAGTAAGTGATGTCATTCATCTAGAACAGCACTGTCCCCAGAAGTTCTGCAATAGCCACAGTACCCCAGCTCTTTGCTGTCCCGAGTGGAAATCACAAGGGGCTATTCAGCTCTTGAAACTTAGTGAATATGAGTGAAGAACTGAGTTTTAATTTTATGCTTTTCTCATTAGTTTTCATTCTCACTAACACCTGTGGCTACATGGTGCTGTTTTGGACAGCACCTCTCTTCCAAGTACTTGCTGCAGCTCCATAGGTTAATACATTCTCCAATGGCATCTCCTCCCACAGAGCGAAAGCCAGTGTGCTTCCAGTGACCTGAAGGACATTCACAGCAGGGTCCCCTCGCTGTGGTCCCTCCTCAGCCTCACCCAGTCTCACCAGCACAGCTACAGCGACCTCCTTCCGTCATATTCTGTCCTCCAGAACCTGCCATGGTTGTCCTCTTGTGGAGGACTCTTCCCTCTGACATCTCCTCATCTCCCTCCTCCCATTCTCTCAGGTCTTTGGAAGTCACAGCTTCTGATTGAATTATTACGTGATGACCCTGTCAAAAATCCCTATCTATTCCCCATGAGCTGTCACTTTTACCTGCGCATTTTTTTCTGTGTGCAACCTGTCTATATAGTGCTCATTTACATTTTTTTAATTGCCTATGAATACCTACTACTGTTGTGCCCTGAAGCAACAGTGTCATTTTTTTGTTGTTTATTTCATTATCCCTCAAAATTCTCATGCATTCAGAGCTGGAACTTCTGGAAGGTGTCTGGATCATGGCGCTCCACTCATCAGTGGATTAATCCATTGATAAGTCCATGGCTAAGTGTGCTGTTAGCAAGTGGGATCTGATTGGAGATAGGTGGCTGGGGTTGTGACTTCGAAGTGGGCACTGTCTCTGGCTCTTCGCTTAGCTCTCTCTGCCTCCTAGCCACCATGGGGTCAGCCGTTTTCCTTTGCCATGCCCTTCCCCCATGCCATTTCTGCTGTGGAGCCAGGCAACCATGAACTGAAGCCCCTGAAACTGTGAGTCAATAAACCTCTCTTCCTTTACGTTGCTGGTGTTGGAAATTTTGTAGCAGGAATGGGAAAACAATGATTCCATATTATTACCTTCAGCTGCTACAATAATGCCTGGCAATGTAAGTGTTCAACTAACACATGTCAAATGAATAGATACACTGCCTGCTTTATGCACAATTTTAAAAATCAGACGTTATTCCTTAACGTTGCCTGCTCCTTCAGTCTACTCCATTTTCTCAGTCCAAAATCAATGAGTTGAGCTTAGATGAATTCACATATCCAAAATCACAAGAAACCTACAACTGGCGTGAACAAACTTAACTATGGGGGATTGGTTTTATCACCCTATTATTTTTACCTTGCTTCTAAAAATATTTGTATAACCAACTAGAAATGCAGGAAAGGAATTGAACTTAATTTTGGCTTTGTAGATATTTCATATAAGTATGATACATAAATCATGACTTAGATTATATGAACAATGGTTTAGAGTCTATGTTCTTTTGAATTTCATAATTATTACCTATTTGCTTTAAATATATTATGATTTTATTACTGTAAATACATTCTGAGTCACATGGCAGAATATGTTCAGCAGTGTTTGTAGTATAAAGTTTTATTCTGCAGCTGTGATAGTATTTTCCATTTAATCTCATTTTTCCTCCTGAATCCTACTCCAAATTTAGGCTTATTTAGCATGCAAAAGACATTAAGAACAGTAAGATACATCCACTTTCCTTACTATTATTCTTTTCCAAGTGTTCAGGAAAAAGTAAAATACCCAGCTGGTTCAGAAGCTGTGTTATTCACAGTTTTGACTGTTGCAGGCCTGAGCTAGCACTGTTACTGTCCTGGCAAGCTGACTTTCTGCTTGGCTCATTAAAACAGAACACCCGGGCTAGAGAATATATAGACCCCTTGAAATATATGCAAGGGAGAAAAAAGAAGCCAGACATCTTGAGCACTATCCTAATCTTAGGCATTGGACCAAAGTCAGTAGAGAACATTAAAATGAACAAAGATCTCTATGGTTGGTTGTGTACCCCAACTACTAGTTATGCTTTAGGACCATACTTTGCAAAGTAATTATTTCAATACCCAAAATGGGTCTATGGAAAAGTTAAAAGAGAGCCAAATCTCAAGGACCTACCTATGTAAAAGTGGAAAATCACCGAGTGGTTTCCCCCTTCTGAGATCATTACGCTGCTATTATGATTTCACTGTGACAGGACGGAGTTGGCAGAGCCTTTCAGAAACCTTTGCAGGCTGGTACCATCCATCACTGCAGAAAGCAAGGCACTCAGGTCACCAGCTTCCTGCCGCATCACTGCCACCACGGACTTGTTTACATGCTACTTACATGCTTCTAGTTCTTGTCTGTTTCCTCTTGAAATTGAAGGGATCAGGTATTTCTAAAGGTGTGAATGCTGAAAAGGGCATGTAAAACATCTCAAATACCACTGCAGGGAAATACTAGACTTTACCGTAACACCTCGACTCACAAATGCTTCTGCTTGTGAACTCCACATCGGGTGATGAACAGGACTGTGTTCATCATCCCCAGATTTGTTGAACAAATTAATTTGTGACCTGAGGTTCCACTGCATATGAAGAGAAAATTGGTAGTTAGGAATTATAATACTTTTGATAATATTTTGTTCCATTCATCACAACAGCAACAGCATTGGTTTGGATTGCACAAGTATGTGTACACACACAAACACACACACACCACACACACACCTTTCCAGAGATACTCCCTCGGGCCACCCACATCACGGGTACCCCACTTGGGCCCTGTTCCAGTGTCTGTCGCCTCTTAGATGGTGCTGGGTTTGAAATTCAAGACAGCTGTGGTCAGGATGCTCCTGATCATGCTGGATCCTCTGGGTCTGACTCAGCAGACAGAGAGCCCTGCCGCCTTCCTTTTCCAGAGTGCCTAGCAAGGGGAATGTGATGGTTTCTTCCGCGGCTGCACAAATCGCCACAAGCGAAGTGGCTTCGACGACACAGATTTATTTTCCGTTTTGGAGATTAGGGCTTCCATGCAGGTCTCACTGGCCAGCGTCAAGGCATCAGCTCAGGGGAGATGCCCTCTCCTTGCCTGTCCAACTGCTAGGAGCTGCGTACTGTGCTTGGCTTGTGACTGCCTTTGTCCATCTCAAAGCCAGGAACATGAGGCAGAGGCCCTCGCACACCCACCGCTCTGGTTCCTTCTCTGCTCCTTCTCATTTCCTCTTTCAAGGATGCTTCTAATTAGATCCGGCCCTGCTCAGTACTGTAGCCAAGGCCAGCTGGTGAGCAACTTCATTCCCTTCCGTGTGTACTCTAACAGGTTCTTAGGCTTGGAAGCAGAACTTGGACCTTTCATGGAGTCGGGATTCTGCCAACCACAAGATGGACCAGAACCGAGTCCCTCCAAGGGCAGCCTGTGGGTCTCCTAAGACGGATTTGGTGCCTGTCTTTCTAGAACTGTGTAACAGCTGGTGATCACAGAAGGGAACAAGGTAAACCTGTTCCTTCCCAAAGTGATAAAAATGAGGAAGAATGAATGGAGGAACTACCAGAAAAGGGAATGAGGGAAGCAGAGAAGGCGGAGATAGATAAGGGAAATCACCACCATGGAAGACTGTGTACCTGGAGGAGAAAAGAGTGTTAAGAGAAACCTCTACTGAGAAAAGCTCAGCCAAAACAGAAAGTGAAGAAGCCATCCGCATTCTCAATGTTTTCTTTAAAGCAACCTCAACCAGAGACCCAGGCCTGGATGTGTTGTGTTCTAATGAGTTCTAAACATCAAAAATAACTTCACTTTTTAAAGCATATCCTTCTTTATTCTTTCCATGAAGCGTTTTAAAGTATATACAGGAAGAAGCTACATCTCAGCTATGCTGTTGAGTTTTCTCCACTGTGGTGACCGCATTGTTGACAGTGGCTCCCCGGCCCCTAACCTGAATGACTGGTCTTATCCCTCACTCTACAGCTGCTAACCCAGCTCCTGGACAGTGTAAACTCCTTCTTCAAAGGGAACAATGAATTAGTCAGGTATCTTCCTCAAATTGTGTATGTTTTCAACTCAATTTCCAAATAAACCTATTAGAAATGGAAAAAAAATTCACCCTGACAGAGAAGGAGAGAAAATAAACACAATGGAAGACGTGGTAGCTTCCATTTTTCATCATTTTTAAAGCTTTTATATTTGACTCCCACTTTGTAACCTGAAAGATAGAAGTGTTTGTTTTTCCCTTCCAAACAATTTAGCTAGGAAATGTAGTTTTCAGCTATTTACTTGAACAAAATCACACAGTGAAATGGCCCAGGTACCCAGGATGGTTGCACTGGTGGGATTTTCTGTGTCCATGATGGGTAGACTTGTGCTGCTCAGAACTTGGCCTGCCTGTTTTCCTGCACAATGATGCTTGCCAAAACTAGTGTCCTTTCCCAGGTGTGTGTGCATGTGTGTACGTGTGTACGTGTGTACGTGTGTGTGTGTGTGTGTGTGTATGTGCGCATCACTGGGAATTGAACCCTAAGTCTTTGCATTGAGCTACATCCCCAGCCCTTTGTTTATTTATTTATCTTTTATTTTGAGATAGACAGGACCTCACAATATGGCCCAGGCTAGACTTGAACTTGTGATTCTCCTGCCTCAGTCTCTTACACTGTTAATTTGCACTTTAAAAAAAAATCAAATCATATATACAGACAATTACCAATCAAATAATTTAGGGACACTTATAGTTAAAATCATCAATCTCCCATTTGAATTCTAGTTTCTCTTTTTAGAAACAGACTTCCAATTTTCTTGGTTTTGGCTTCTTATTCTGCTACTTTTTATTTTTTAAGTCATTTCTATACAGATCCAGTTTATTTCATGTTTAAATCGCCAAGAATATATCTTATTCTATTTCTCAATCCTCTCCTCCCTTTGATATGGTTCTATCATGGCTAACCCCCTCTGATTTAAATGTAATGCTATAAAAGTGGAAGACTTAAATATTCTACATTATTATTTTTATTATTATGCACTTTGTGAGGAACCAGGCTTGTGAAGACAAGCTCATGACGTGGGAAAACCTTTGCCACTGAAAAGGGACAGCTCGTTGAGCTGCAGTCCCAGTCACATGGGAGGTTAAGGCAAGAGGATCACAAGTTCCAGGCCAGCCATGGTACCCTAATAAGACCCTGTCACAAAACAAGACCAGGTTCAAAGTGCTGGAGATGCAGCTCCGTGGTGGGTGTCTGGCCAGCCTCAGGGAGGCTCTAGATCCAAACCCCAGCAGCAGAAGAAATAAATTAAAATTAAGAGGAAACCCAAAAATACATATTTATGATTATGGTGTGATTCACACCCTATAAAATATAAAAATAGAATATATACATTCCACACAATAAATCTAGAAAAGAAATAAATAATATAATTAATATTTCAGTAGAACAAGATTGCCGCTCATTTTAGTTTTCTCTTATATTTTTGTATATATATATTTTTAAAAATCTTTCTAATAAATACATATTACTTGGAATAAAAACATTTCAGGTAGGGAGAATAACTCCTTGATAAGAAAAGGAAGAAGTATCTGGAGTGGAGTTTTAGGCCGGTGGTAAAGCTAACCGCAGGCTGGGCCTCGTCCATGATAGGAACTTCGGAATGTATTCATTTTCCACCCAATGCTTCTTTTTCACTTAAAATATGCAAACTGGTGGCAACCCAGAGGTCCAAATCCCCATCAAAATTCAGGACACCATCAGAACTTTTAGAAATGAAAACCCAACAGTTTTAATTAAGCGCATAATACATATGCATAAGTGCATTGTCTTTTGCGGTAGTAGACATAGCTGCTTGCTGGGGGTTGAAGTCCCACTTAAAAATTGTTTAATCCCATGCTAATGTTCTAAAGAGAAACAGAAGGGGCAGACAATCACATTTTACTTTAACAGTAGGTAATCTGCATGCCACATCTGTCCTCACTCTTTCAGTACTAATTAGAAGCATTTTCTCACAGTCACGTACTTTCTCATGTCACGTTTTTCTTTCTCTAAAAGTATACCCAGTTACTCTTAATGAAGAACGCTTAGCACAGTTGAATTTCAGAAACTCTCTTCTTCTCAGCACTCAGGATAATACAATGTAATGGGTACAGCTGGGAATATTTTGTGCAAAGCAGGGAGAAAATGATTGTCCCCGAGCTGTGTTCCTAGCCCCCATCAAAGGACAGCTGACCCCGAGGTCTCCCCTTCTGCCTGTCTGCTGGGGACCCCATGTCCGCAGGTCCACGGGCCACCCAGGCAAGGTGCTTGCCTCTCGGAATGAGCTCTTGACTTGCTCCTTATTTTCCTGCCAGTTCTCCTCCATGTGAAGGCTGGAGACCTCCTCCTCTCCTGCCCTAACCAGAGGTCCTGCTCCAGGTTTCTTCCAGCTCCTGATTCCCTATTTGTGTCCTGGGCACCAGCATCTCAAGTAGACTCATTAGCATCTTACTGCCTGGATTCATGACTGAATCTTTGCTTGGATCCTTTTTTTTTTTCAACTTGCTACTGATCTTTTCGTTGTATTTAAAAATGTACTTATTAGTACATCATGACTACTTTCACTGCGGATTTTTGGGACATGTCCTTGCCATGGCTTCTTTTTTACATCCCCTTCCCTCCCCACCTTGTCCCCCTCCCCCATCTCTTGGCTCCCTTCCCATCTGCAGTAGATCTATCTCCCTAATTCCTTTTATCTGTCTTTTATTTTTATTTATCTTTTGGCCCCTTTTGAGCTTTATGGTCTTGAGCAAGGCACTTAGCATTTCTGTGCTCCAGTTTCCATACTTGTAAAACAAATCGTAATGGTAACTAAGCCAGGGTTACAGGAAGGGATAAGCAAGATCATATGCATGAAGTGCTACAAATAGCACTTTGTATACAGTAAGATCAGCTTATATGGAGGTAACCAGCGTTCCTAGAAGGTACATAACACTTTTATACACAACACGCACTTACATACCCAGAGATACACTTTTAAAAATCCTGGTCTGGTTCAGACCGGAAGTGAAAAGGCTTACTTAGTGGGGAAGGAAGTTTAGGAGGAGGAGCCCACTCCCTACTTAACTGTCCCCAACCACAGCTTAGCTGCATGGCAAGCAACTTATTACTGAGCAACAGCAACAATAGGCAGGTGCCTCTCCAGGATAGTTCTTGCTCAGAAGGAACAGAAAATGAAAGGCAGGGGCTGAGTGTGAAAACACTTGGCATGAAATCCCACTAGGAACCAAAGAGAAGAGCTAAAGATTCCTCCAACCTTGTGTTCACCGCTCACATTCCCCAGGAGAACTGAGACACCTACAGCATTTGGGGCCCAACTCAGAATGAAACTGTTAAGTAATTGGATCATTTGGCAAACAACCTTTAATTCTTCTTGCATTTCAACCACCCATGGGTCAGGGTCTGGCTGCAACAGGCTCATTTGAAGAGAGAGAGCTAGAGGAACGTGTTTGGATGAAGTCCTCATGACTCACCAGGCTCACCCAGCCCCTGACTCAGTTCTGAACAAGCCAACTAGCAGCTGGTGATACAGCTCCTGGAAATGGCGAGGCTCTTGGCCACGCTCCAGTAGCAGTACTATAATTTTATGCCTACAGCAAACCTTTCTCCAAATTACACCCACACTATAATCAGCGACTGAGACCTTTTGTGACTATTTATAAAGGGCACCCTTTAATTCATCCTTATAATTTAGCTAGCAGCATTTGCTAGAAAGTTTTAACAGCTACACAGTGCAAAGGCACCTCTATTAAATGCACAGTCCTTTTTAAGTGTAGAGTATGCCACAGAGACATGAAATGGTAATTAATAGAGCTGCCACCAGATCCGCATGTAAGAGTCCCACATTCCTCACTTCTTGGGAATCACATGCAATCTAGAAGTGCCACCGAGACAGTCTAAATTTCATCGCCCTGTGCCTACCCCTAGCTGAAAAGATGAAGTTTGCAACCTTACACTGTCCTCACAGATTACTCATGAGCCCGTCCAACCTATCAGAGGCACAAGAGGATCCTCGGGGTTGGCCTGGAGCTTGTCATGCGGACACTCCTGATCGATCAGCAGTGTGAAAGGCAGACTCTGGATCCCACGCTCTCAGTCTCCCAGGTGCTGGCAATGCAGTGTTTCAGTAAAGGAACAGTGAGAAGAGCTGGGGAGAGCTGTGGTCCACTTGACACAGATGTGACAGCTTGTGCCACTGACTGTTGGTGGTCATGCGCTCCTGATGGAAACAGAAGTCAGACACACTGAACTTTACCCAATCAGACTTCACATTCTTCTCATTATTTTTACCAATATCATCATCATTAACAAAAATGGAGAAGTGATATCCATAAACAGAATCATAAAAACAAATCCAGCATGAAACAGAGGGCTTAAAGTTGCCCAGTGACACAAACGTGCATTTTTAAGGAAATCAGTGCACGAGAAAGCAAAATTATTCCTCATTCATATTTAAAATAAAGAAAACTGCTGGTGTTTGGGTAAGTTCCTCTTTTATTCTCCAATTTTCCCACTAACAAAAT
>RJWT010028976.1:0-15062 GCA_004365215.1 Cuniculus paca | reverse complement strand
AAATTAAATTATTTTGAGTTGATTAAAAGACTTCAAACAATATTGACCAAGGATACATTATTATTTTTGACAATAACATACATATCATATTTTGCATTTTTTCTAAATGACAACTGACTTTTGTACTAAATAAGCAGAATTGTTTAGGTGATAACTCACATTTATATGAATTTATAAATCAAGTACAAGTGCTTCTTATTTCTTTCAAACAACAAAAAGAAATTATATCTCTATTGAAAAATTTTAAATATTTTTAAATAGTAAAGCGTGAATCACTTCCAATCACTATTTGAACAAGTGGTAGAAAGAAAACTTAAATCTTTAACCCTCTACTGATATTTTAATATTTAAAACTATATTAAGTAATTATCTATTTACTATACTGTGAAGTTTGTTAAAATTTAGCTTCAAATTGTGTATTTGCTTTAAAAATACTCAAAATCGCCACAAAATTACAAGCTTAAATTATGGAGTTCACAGAACTCTAACACAAGACCACATAAACTCTGTTTACTTTTAGGAGCTGTGTTTTAATCAAACAAGGAAGTATATAGTAACAATTGGAGTATGTACTAGTAAATAGGTAAACAAGTAGAACCTACTGTGATTTTCTGCAAAATACATTCATACAACAAAATGATTTACAAGGAAAATTAATACATAATTGATGTGTTTTGATTTCAGATTCATTTTGAACTCTCTGAACAGATATAGAAAATTTATATTTCAGATTCAATCCCATTTCTGATATAGCACATTTATTTCATTATAAATAAAATCTATGAGATAGCTTTTTATGCACTTTGAATATCACTTTGTCTTTATTTATACTCCCTACTGAGTTACAAACAGAGCAAAAAAGTGATTCTAATACTAATAAAACAGGTAAGGATTAAAGAAAAAAGGCTCCATGTTAGTGATTAAAGATTTTTAAAATACCATGAAATATTCATGCTTTGTTTAATAATCAAAGAAATTTGAAAACATTTTAAAGAAAACAAATGGAAGAAAGAAAAACTTTAAAAAGGGTGCCTAATTATAAGAATTTTCTTCTAAGACAAGAGCAGATCAGAATTAATGACCCCAAACCAAGATGAAACAAGTTCTGAGCAGGACTAAACCTGATTAAACAATAAATTGTCCGGAGAAGACAAGTAATTAGAGAAACTTCTTTTAGTTAGTCTGGAATGAATCAAGCTTTGTTTATTAATATTATTTCCAGACAATTCTCTATGCTAAAGCAGAGCATTCCTGTGTAAATAGATTCTTGAAAGGTTGATAATATTCACATTATTGATATGTATTTGCAGAATAACTGCATAAATATCTATTAAAATAAATTTAAATTTATAATTAATCGTATTTTAATATATCCTGAAATTTCTTATAGAGGTTCCATCCTTGAATTAGAAAATAATAAATTCCAAAGGATCAAATTAAGGTATAACACTCATTTGAATAATTGTATTTATTTTTTCTTTCAGTAGACCACATGGTGTTTTTCTTTGTTTTCAACTTGATTTATTTCATTTTATTTTGTTTTATATTAGGTAACTTGACAGGGTTTCTAATCTCTTGGGAAAAGTCAAAGGGATTAGTCATTTAAAGCAATAATAAATAGCACAATTTCTACTCAGACAGGGTCCCCAAGTAATCATTCCTGCATAGAAGCATTTTCTTCAAGGTAGCAAGAGTACTATAACTGATGATTTGGATATGGAATTATTGTGTACTAGTAACAGTGCATGGCCTATTACCATGTGATATCTCCCGCTGCTTTATAATTAGCTCTGTGCGTAGTTAGGACAAGCAGTTGTGTACTTCAGAACGGTTCGCCAGGTAGAACATAACGGCTCCTTGGGAGCCAATTAGCTAGGCCTGTCAAGGCCAATTTCAGCAATTTTTAGTTTGTGGATTATAACTCGAAAAGTTGTAATTGTAACAAACATACAAAGGAGTTGACTGGCTAAAAGGAATATCTATTTTGACAATATATATTCTTTCCCATTCATTTTTGTCCATTATTATAACAAAGAATCATTGCTTGGAAGTGTTTATGAGTTTGAAATTGCTCAAATGTTTACCCTACTGTGAAATATAAAGGCTCTTTATTTTCAGGATTCACTTTTAATTTGAAAGAAAATGAGAGAGCAAAAAGAAAAAAGACCTAGTATTCTTTTCTTGAAGATAGAAATAATTTTGCCTTGTAGAACATATCCAAAGCTTTTTTAGATTTAGAATTCATCATAAAATGAAAAATACAAGTGTAATTTATGTTTGGTAGTGTCTGTTTGTCATTTGATTGTTTTTAATTAAGGATTAACATTTGGAATAAACTCAGTGTTATTCTAATGTGGATCCCATCTCCAACCTAACTTTGCACAGTTTTACAGTTGTAGAATCTGGTAATTTAATACATAAGGAAAATATTTTGTCAAGCTCTTGTTCTTTTACTTAACCACAAGGAACTGACTGTGAAAGTTCTTCGGGTATCTCTTGATGTTACAAGTAGAGGGAGGTCTTATACTCTTTGACACACTATCAGCACCTGTGTGTTATAAATTCAGTGGTGTCACAAAGGAGTTGCCTATGTCATAAACCCCTTTGCAAAACATTGCTAAGTCTACAATTTCCAGAATGAGGCCAATTTTTGAACAAAGTATTGTCTTGGAATATCAATGATGATTTTCTATAAACTTGCAGAGATGGTGTCAGGGTTATTTTTTAAGCATATCTTTCACATATTTTAGGAAGTAATAAATAGTCCCATCTGTGAGTGGGAAACATAAAAGAAAGCTTTTTTACTGAAGTTATAAAAGAAAGTCCATGTCCATAATAAAAGTAAATCAGGCCCCTAAATGTGCTGATATGTTAAATGTGGGTTTTATTATATTAGATATTCTTCAACTTCCATATTTCTGCAACCAATTATATTAAAAACAATTAGAATCTTTTCTGCCTATAAATTGTCTTACCATGTAAGAAATTTTCATATGCCAAATTAATTTCTGCCCAAAAAGAGTCATACCGTATTCATTTACTTGTCTTGTATGTTGCAAGTTAAGATGACTGTATCTCTTGAACTCAATCTTTTTTCCTTTTTTATTATGAAAGAATTTATAACATGTACTGAGAATTTCATAAGACACTCAAACTGACATTATGAAACCAATACCCTTATTTATAGCATTGTGGAAATAAAACAGAAAGAAATTTTCCTCAACATTGTCACACTTTAACTACTTAAACCAGTGATAAAATAATATTGTGTCAAAAAAGTAGTTTCATAATTCATTCATGTTGACTATAGATACTATGAAGAAGATAGTACAAAAATGAATCATTCATGTAAATATTATTATGTCCTGAAAACTTTTAAAGTTATGATAAAAATATATTTGTTATATTTTAGGTCTGTCACAAGACAATAAAAGTCCTCAACTTAAACATCTAGTGTTGGAGATGTAGCTAGAGGTAAAGATTTTCCCTAGCATGAGAGACTCCTTAGGTCTAATCTCCATTTCTTGAAAAACAAAACACTACCCAAAAAAAGAAAACTATATATGAATTCTGTAATTACTTTTTCTTTTAACTGTATAGTTTTAATCTTAGAGAAAGAACCTCAATCTATGGACTTTATAATTACAGAGCCTCAAATGTTTTAATCAAATTATATTTATTAAGATAAAAATATAGCTGGGCCTGGTGGCACACACCTGTATTCCCAACATTCGGGAGGCTGAGGCAGGAAGATCGTTGTGAGTTCGAGACCAGCCTGGGCTACAAAGTAAGCTCAAGGCAAGCCTGAACAGCATACTGAGACCCTGTCTCAAAAAGACAAGGTCTGGGGATTTAGCTCAGTGGCATAAATGCCTGCCTGGCAAGCATGAGGTTGTGAGTTCAATCCCTGGTACTAAAAAAAATATATATATATCTATATATATCTATATACCTATATATAGATATATATATGATAGTTAAGATAGTTGTACTACTAATTTCTCTTAGTTCATTGAAAAGAAAAGTTTGCGTTAATATTGTTTGGATATTAAATGCTGATCCTTGTGCTCTGAGTAAATAATTTGAAAATAACAACATGCAATGTGTTAACCATTGTTAGCCTCCTATTATCTTGCTTTGAAATTGTTTGCTTTTTCTTTTTAAAATGGAAAGAAATATTTGTGCTAATATTGCTTGGACAATTAAATACCTATATCTTTTATTCTGAAAAGCTAAATTAAAGATAACAATATGCATTGTTACTCTTCTATTATCTTGTTTTGAAATTCTGTTTTATCTTTTTTCTTTAAAATTAAAAAACTATGTTTATGAAAATGAAAAATTATGAGAGAATTTACATGAATACATATATAGAGTGTGTACAAAATTTTCTTAAAATGTCCAGGTAAAATGCTCATCTTTTAATATAAACTATGCCATGAAATATTGATAACATAAGTGACACTATTAAGTCACATCTTGATTTCACTAATTCAAAGACTATCATAATCTCTCTTAACTTCATGTTCTAATGATATTGGGTAAATAGACTTGTATATTCTTGTAGCGAGGGCTGTTTTTGGACTCGCATCTGGCTAAAAATATACAAGCAGAAATCACTCTCAACTTTCAGTAGTTTTTAAAAGAAAACACCTGCTGTGAAGACACTCTTAACCCCTCAACATTTACTGTGTTCTGTGTGCTTCTTTAAGAAAGAAATACCAAAGTGACTTTGCAAGAACTTCTTCTGTTACCTCTTTTTATTCCTGATAAATGTGGCAAGTTTGTAAAGACAAACAGCAGCAGCAGCAGCAACAATAACAAAATATGCTTTGTGTGGCCATTACAAATAGATTTCAAATATTTTAGCTTTGAGAACTCCATTAGAGCTCTTACAGAGGGGACATACAGAATACCAAGAAAAGGAGTTGATCTTCATGGAAAGTATATTTAGAATAAGTTCACCAAGAAGAGTGGAAGCAGTAACTAAATATGAGTACAGTCATTTCTCTATGCCATCAGGGATTGTGTTCTAAGACTCCTGTCAAATTTTCTATCTGTAGTTGGTTGAATCCACAAATGCAGAACACATACATATGGAAGGGCAACTATGTTATCAATCTGAAGCAAAATCTAGTGGAATAAAATTGTACCACATAGCAAAAAGTGAAGCAAGACTTCATTCAAGTCATTCAATAGGTGAATAATAATAATAAGCTAAACATCAATGAAACCAAAGAAAGGATATGCTTTAAATTCTGAGATGAGCTACGAGAAAATTAATAGAGTACTAAAGGGTGTTAGAGGTGTAGCTGTGCAATGTTATCAGACCACCTGTACAGGCTAATTGACAGCTATTTATATTTGGAAGGTGAACCTATGTTGATCATCACTACAGAAAGCTAATGACTCAAGGACAAGTGGTTGAGGCAAAAAAAATGTGCTTATTTGGAAAGCTAACAAACTGAAGAAAATGGAGGCTATCACTAGCAAAGTTCATCTTTGTAGGAGTTGCAGGGGAAGACTTATATCCAGAAAGAACTGTGTGTGCAGTGGTAGGGTGGGGTCATATTAGAAAGGAAGGCACTAAGGTACTTTTCAATCCCCAGGTCGTTATAAATTTTAAGTGCTCTACTTCCATGTGACACAAGATGCTGTTAAACATAGATTATCAGATATCCTGGGTAGTGTAAATCTCACGAAAATCCACTGAATAGAAACTCTTAAGATTTATGTCTTTTTATCTCCTTTTTGGAGGAATATTTATTTTATTTTGTATGAAATCTTAATGTCTTTATAATACAGATTATACAGCTGAGGTTACAGGACCACAACTCTCCACTCACTTGTCCCTAGGCAGTGCCCAAAGGCCAACCTGCCCTCCCACATACACACTTTGTACTAAGGCCTGCTACCCAGAAGCAGAGATAGAAAGGCAAAGACCCCTGAGACCTCCTTGGGAAGTTCCTAAGTCCCAGACCAGTGTACACCACTGCCAGATTCACTGGAATGACCTTTCTTCACTTGGAGCTTATTGAAGGTTCATGCAAGTGAACTACATCTCACACATCCAATTGCAACAGAGTGAACTATGTAAAAGGATATGGAGACCCAGCTGGCATGACTCAGCACCCTGCCAGTCAAGTTGTCAATCATGCTCTGAAAGACCCACTGGGAAGAACCCTAAACCTTGCACAGTATTTTAAATTCCTCAGCACTTGTGCCATTTCCTTTGTACCAGCAGGAAATCAATTACACTGAGTTTACTGTCCCTTTAATTAAACTTTGCTGCTTTTTCCTTACCGTAGGGTGCCACCTTCAATCCTTTGATTGTGGAGCACAAGAACCTGGAACTCCAGCATTGAAGTCAACATGTACACATTCACAAAATTACTTAGGTAAGTAGACACTTTTTTCGGCTCTATTTGAGGACATATATATTACACAGTGAACTTATTTTGTCATATTCTATTGTTATAGACAGCTAAATTAGGTAGAATATTATAGGCAGCCAGACAGAGCTGGCACGGAAGACTAGACACCCTACAATCTTGGAGGAAATAGACACCTTCCACTGTGAGCCAGATCTCCAGACAAAAGATAAAACAAATGTACCCATGCCCTAAGGATAAACCTCAGGGATTGATATTCTAAATAGGTATCACTTTGATACTGTTACAGGCAACTGAGTTAGACAGAAATATTACAGGCAGTCAGACAGGGCTAGGTCCTTGAAGGAGCTAATGCAGAAGGCCAGATACCTTGCAACTGTGGGGGAGACAGACATCTCCTTCTGTGGGCCAGACCTCAAAACAAAAATTCAAACAAATACACCCACATCCTAAGGATTGATGTTCTAAATAGGTCTCTATCACCCTGAGGAAGCCAGGAGTCACCATTCCAACCACTAGAGGAAGAGTCACTGCTCTTTAAACTTGCCCCATTTGCTACGTGACTCACTTCCCCATTTGTCCCCAATTTAATAAATTTTACCTGAGCAATTAATCTTATTAGTTGACCATAATTCTGTCCCACCTCATACCCGCTTCATGAGTTCTCATTTTTCCCCATCTCAGGCCTGCCTTACCTCATGGATTTGCTCCATAAAAATCCCTAGAAAAGGCAGGGTCTTTGGCAACTCACTTGAGACCCCTTCTTTGTCTCTGTCAGACAGAAGCTCTCTTACTCTTAATAAATATACTCTTCTCTAAACTTCCACTGTTTCTAAAATTCATTCTTTGATTTTAGAGAACACGAACTCATACTGGACATCTAGTAGTTAGGGAGTTTCCTTTATATCACTATGCTTCATACTGTTGGGGTCCTCAAACTTCATTAATGATTTTCTGAAATTTGTGTACATTATGGCTCACTCTTTTACAAGATACATATTTGTTTTTGTTTCTGTATTGTTCTGCTTGATTTCTCTGTCTTACCTTCCATGACTCTATCAAGTTAATTGCAAATACTTAGAGACGATACAGGTAAGACTCAATTCAGGATTTGGACAAGGTTCTCCCAGTACCCATCCTGTCCGCCAGCGGAGGCACTGTTCTCAGTTTAGCACTGGGACTGACCTCAGAAAACGTGGCATATAAATGAAATAAGATGGAGAACAGGATCTTCCTAAACACCCAAACATCTGAAGACATTAAAACGTTAGCACTAGACACTCAAGAACTTTGCCTATTGAGGCATAAAATGTCCACAGAACTTTTACCACATGGTTTGCGGAGATCTTCCTACCTAATTTCCCTTGCCTTCTTTCAAAGCCTAATTGAAAAACCCACTTCTTCTTGTTCCATATAGGTGTCATCACCCGCTGTCTGCCTTCACTCAGGTATTAAACTGTATACCTTGTTACTTTCATCCCAGCCTGTCGAGTAGTCTCCGCCTCACATCATTCCTTACATCTGGCACCAAAATCCAAAAGACAGAGAAAGGAATCTCAAGTCCTCTTCTGAGCCTCCTTCTTCTTGGCTGAGACTACTAGACAGCATTGGTCCCTCAGACCTTGGCTCCTACTCACACTGCTTCTGCCATGCCAAATCTCTCTCAGTGTTTCAGACTGAGCAGGTCCCCCCAATTCTCTCCTTCTCTTTCTCCCTCCCTGCCTGCATTTTACTGTCCCCTATACAGTCAGATAGAAGCTTGTCCCTTGCTTCTCATGCTTTTTAAAACTCCAGTGCTGGGCTCAGAAAACACTGCTGGGAGGACTGTTTTCCTCTGGCATCTGACCAACAGCTGTAGTGTCTGCCGGGATCCTACACTTGGTCCTGCCTTCTGTGGAA
Organism: Cuniculus paca; assembly: GCA_004365215.1. Classification (NCBI taxonomy): domain Eukaryota; kingdom Metazoa; phylum Chordata; class Mammalia; order Rodentia; family Cuniculidae; genus Cuniculus; species Cuniculus paca. Next base: position 6,771 of record RJWT010028976.1, on the reverse strand, counting down.
TCTCAGACCTCTCCAGCTCTCTCCTGATCTGAAGCCCAAGTGGCACATTTTTCCCTGTAATATGGCATGGCCACAGTATGAGCTGGATGATGCATCTCAGTGGCCTGTCCATGGTATATTTGACATCTCTATTGTGTGAAAATCTGGATCGTTACTGCTGTAGGCTAAAGAAGTGGTTGCAAGTGGCTTATATCCAGTTCTTCCTTACACTCCAGAGTTTTCTTAATCTGTGTTCTTCATGCTGTTGCTCCCAAATTCTCCTCTTTCCCCTTCTATTGACATCCTTCCTCTTCCCTCCCATGCCAGTTTATCCCTGATCAAGAACCCTGCTGACCTCCATTTCCCTTGGTATAATCCCGCCTCCTCAGCTGAAAAATTTCCCACTCTCCCTACTCCCCCAGTGACACTTCTGATTGCACTGGCCACAACTGAGCCACTTCCTTCAGAAAAGCATCCAGTCAGCCTGAGACCTGCTCAACTATCTATCTGGTGCTTCCCTCCAAATCAAAGCCTCCACCTTACATTCTATCTCATCCAAATCTGCCGTATACCCAACTGGACTGAAATTTGGTGCCTTGTCCTCAACCCCTGCTCCTCAGTTTCCACTCAGGGAGATGGCAAAGGAAAAGGGAATTGTGCTGGGCGTGGTGGCTCACACCTGTAATTCCAGCACTTGGGAGGCTGAGACAGGCAGATCGTTGTGAGTTCAAGACCAACCTGGGCTACAAAGTGAGCTCAAGGCCAGTCTGAACAGCATAGTGAGATCCTGTCTCAAAAAGACAAGGGCTGGCGATCTAGCTCAGTGGCCAAAGTGCCTGCCTAGCAAGTGCGAGGTCATGAGTTCCATCGCCGGTGCCACAAAAAAAAAAAGAAAAGGGAATTGTTTGGGTTCATGTTCTCTTTTCCCTGCCTTATTTGTCTCAGATTAGTCAGTGCCTGGGTTCCTTTCTTAAATATATCCAGGAATTTCAGTACCTTTCACAGCCTTTTGATCTCACCTGGGATGACCTAAATATCCTTTTTCTATTCTCTTGCCTAACAATAAGAATATCTTTAGACCTTATGCCAGGTTGCCACAGATGACCACAGTTACCTTGATTGAACTTTCAGGAGGGAATTCAGCCCCTGAGCCAACCCAAATTGGGACTTTAATTTGCTAGCAATCTAGCAATCTAGATGACACAGACAATCCCCTGCTTGAAGGAGCTGTAACTATATGGTCTCTTGCTTGAAGGGCACCTCAGAACATTTCAGGCAGTCAATTATGACAGGCTTAAGGAAACCACCTAGGAAAAAGATAAAAATTTGAATCAGTTTATGTCCAACCTAGCTGTCACCCGCAGACACTGTATGCCATGGACCCAGAAGGTGCAGAAGGTCAATTGATTTTAAAGACGTATTTTATTACCCAATCTGTTCCAAATATTCAGAAAAAGTTACAGAAACTGGAGGCAGGCCCTCATACTCCACAGCAGGAGTTAGTAAATGTGGCATTCAAAGTTTTCAATAATATGGATGAAGTTGTCCACAAACAGCTCCTTTCTGAGGTCAGGGACAGCAACTGAAAACCTGTAGAGTCCATTAATCCATAACAGTAGACAGCTATCAGTGTAACCAGCAAATGTTAGAAGGTGTTAGTGATTTGAATTTCTTTTTAGAGCTAACATTTACTATAGCATTATTTATACCTCTAGCTAGTTTCCTCTGCTGTAAGAAACCCATAGCTACAGGCTGGATTGAAGTCTCAGTCAACCACCAAAAGTGCCACCAGAGTCCCCGACCCGAAGGTTCACCTCCAGGGCCATGCTTTAAATGCACCAGCCTGGTTATTGGGCTAAGGAATGCCCACAGCCCAGGATCCCTTCAAAACTATGCCTCATCTGAGGAAGCCCTCACTAGAAATCAGACTGCCCCTCGCAGGTAGGTATCTGGCCTTGGAGTCAGCTTATAGTGTCCCTCTGCTGGCTCTTTCCCAGATCTCAGATTGGCAATGAATGACTAATGCTAGTCAGAGGCCCCCTGGACAATCTCAGATGCTGAGCATCACTTTTGGTGGAAGGTAAGTCCATCTTTTTTGTCCTCTACACTAGGGCAACTCATTCGACCTTGTCTTTTTTCCAAAGACCAGACTACTTTGCTTCAACTTCTATTGGGGGTATTGATGGCAAAGTCCAGGTCTTTTAAAACCTCCAGTTTGGTGTGAATTAGGTCAACAATTTTTCTGCTATTCTTTTCTGATCATTCCTTGCCACAACCCACATGGCTCTTGAGGTTCTTGAGGTGAAGGACCATGAAGAGATGAGATAATAAAGAAGAGACAAATCTGGGGTCAGGTGGGGCCCATAGTCTCCTGATGGGAGGAAAGAACTGCCCCTTCACTGTATGAGCATTTATTTATACATTTTAGCACCTTCATGTCATATGACACCCCATTGTCTTAGCAACCCACTGTTCAGATCGTCTTGGGACTGGGTGTTCTCTGAGCTGAAGCAACTTCTTTACATGGCTTGCCCCAGGTGCTCTTTGTTCTTGGAATGGCCATGCCCCAGCCCTGCTCATGTGGTCAATTTCCAGCTTCAATGGCTCCCAACCTATTCCTCTTTTTTGTAGCACAGGATGGGTGGTCAGTTGAAGCTGGAAGAGCTGTGTTTGGATAACTCTGTAGAACGTCTCTTCATTTTTGAACCATTTTCATTTTAAATGCAGTGCAAGGATTTTAAGTCTCTGCATTCTGCAATTGAAACCCTGTAGAGTCCGTTAATCCATAGCAGTAGACAGCTATCAGTGTAACCAGCAAATGTCAGAAGGTATTAGTGATTTGAATTTCTTTTTAGAGCTAACATTTACTATGACATTATTTATACCTCTTATATTTCTACTTTTCTGCAGGATGTTAAAGACCAAGTTATGGTAAGACCTGTATCAAGTACAATCAGATTATCAAGGTCAGTTAAGTCTCTTCAGGAACTGCCTTGGAGCCATGCACAGCCCCTCTTAGCTCTTCTGTCAGTGTCAGTCTTCTTAATGGGTCACAACTATTGCTTGACCCAGGTTGCTTTCTATGAAAGCCTGGGAGACCTTTTCTCCTTAAGGCACACTGCACACCATTGATCACTTTCTTCTGTTGGCTCACAATCTTCTTGATCAGAAGATCAGAGAATCACTGAGGATAGGGCAACTTAGCAGAGGTTCTCTTATGTCCTGGATCCTCATTGACCTCAGAGAGCTAGGGCCAAATATTTCCTATCCTCCTAGCCCATCTATTTCTCTAATATTTTTTGGCCTCTAAACCTCTGTTGTTGAATATGCAGAAGAAAAGATTGCTAACAGTACAGTGGAGTAGGCTTCACATTATTATCTTATCTAAATATCTAACGCTTTGGAACATAAAATGGAACCATTATTTTCTACTAACCATGGATGACTTGACATTGGAATCCCTATACAATGTTAACAAACAATTACATATTTTACACATAAAATTAGAAATCAAAACCCATACCTAATATTATAGGATGATAATCATGATGACATTTTGTAACACACCTGAATTTCCATTTTTGACATAAAATACCCCTTTTAGCCAGTCATTCCTATCTAATACATAAAAGTTCTATCTTGTTTACCTTTAGTGGAATGTACATCTCATAACTTTTTGTTAAAGGACAGGTCTGAATCTGAAAATTCTGTAAACAATCCAGGATTTACATCTGGAAGCATAAATACATTTAATATACCATAAGGTTAACAGCAATTTATCATAACCATATGAAAACATTTGTATGGGCATCTTTAAATCAAAAACTTTATTATCTGGAAAATTTAATCTTTTGATGATGATCAACACGATTATATCACAATAATATATTTTAATAACTATTGGGGTGTCTCCCATAAGGCTATGGAGATCATTGGAGTTCTGATCAGTAAACAAGAACTGAATAATATTACCAGGCAGCTGCTTTCTTATTCATCAATTGGAGTCCTGTCCAATAATTTCCTCCACCCTAAGAAATTTTTGCTTAACAATAATTTTTGATGACTTATGAAAAACCCAATCATAATATTTTACCAATTAATTTTTAAACAAGGAGAGACTCTCAAGTCCATAATAAAAAACAATATACATTACATTTACACAATCAATTTTTGCATCATTTTGACTAGCTGGGAACACAGGTGGAAGCATGCTTTTTAAATTTATGTCGCAGATTATATTTTGAACAATTATCCAAAAATGCAAAAGAAAAAAGAAAAGAGAAAAAAATTGTTGAGTTCGAATAAAAAGAACAGCTTTCCACAGAATGGACACATGGACAAACGTAGATGGAGGATCCGTACAGATCGAACAGACATAAAAACAAGCAAATAGACTGTCAGTGTCCTCAAGAGCCCTCTAAGATCCTAGGGGCCTTCTTTCCAGCCTATTTGTCTGTCTTTTGCTTCTCCCAAGCCTGTTTATCTCTTTGGCTTCTCCTGAGCTTGCTAAAATTGAACTCATGACCTTGCATTTGCCAGGCAGGTACTGTGCTGCTGCACTTTATCCAGGTCCCTTCTCTTTGGCCATAGTGGATTTGTTTCTCTCTCTGACTTTGGTGGATTTTTCTCTTTCCTGACCTAGGGGACTCATTTTTCTCTCCAGCCCTAGTGGACTAGCTTTGCAATGCCCCAAGTTTGTCACCTGATGATGTTAATTTCAATTCACTCCAGTGATGAATATTGACCACTACCAGTTCACTTCTCCCCCCTGTTGCATGCACATTACAAGTGTCCCCTTGCCCTCTATCTCTTACCCCGTCACTGATCAGGCACCATATGCTGTAACTCTCATGGCTGTTGAGGTTCTTGGGGTGAAGGACCATGAGGAGATGATATAATAAAGAAGAGACAAACCTGGCGTCAGGTGGGGACCTTACTCTCCTGATAGGAGGAAAGGAACTGCCCCTTCACTGTAGGAGCATTTACTTATACATTTTAGCAACTTAATGTCATATGACACCCTGTTGTCCTAGCAACCCACTGTGCAGATTGTCTTCCAAGAATTCTTACCTTCCCTGTTCCCCATCTCAGATGAGATATACTATCCAAATTATCTAACACTCTCAGCATTCTTGGTGCTCATCCCACTTTTCTCACTGCTCTCTTCTCTGCATCTCTGGCCTCACCCACAGCACCAAATGCCTTCCCAGATCTAAATCCTAGGGTCTGGGATACCTCCTCTCTTTCCCTGGCTCTCAATCAAACACCTCTTACGATTCCACTAAAGCCAGATCACCCCACCCCTCCCAGTACCAATGCCCTGTCCCCAATCAGGCTCTGAGGAAACTAAAGTCAATTATCTCTCACCTGTTCCAGCATGGTCTTCTCTCATCATGCTACAATACTTTGCACAATACTTCATACAATACAAGGCCAATACTTTGTCCTCTCCTGCTTCACCCCTACTTACTCCCCTTCTGAGTGTCAATACCAAAACTACCCCACAAAGAATGGGTGATTCCTAACTCAAGACAGCTTCCTTCTCTCTGCTTCACAGTCTCATACTATCATCTTCTCTCTCTATGACAATTTTCATGTATGTTTCAAACCCCTTGCCCATCTACTTGAGCCTCTTGTGTGCTTTCCTACTGAAAGAACCTCCTTAAGACTGTTGCAACTCAATGCCCCATCTGCCAGGTACCAATAGCTCAAGGTTCCCTAATGCTTCCTCCTTTTCCCACACACCGTGCATAAGGTTTCTCCCCAACCCAGCGCTGTCAGATTGATTTCACCCTCATGCCAAGGTATGAAAGCTAAGATATCTTTGGTTTTGGTCAACATCTTCACTGAGTGGGTAGAGGCTTTTACCCCCACTTCAGAAAAAGCTTCAGCAGTCACTAAGTCTCTCCTAACCAATATAGTCCCCTGATTTGGTCTCACCACCTCCATTCAATCAGATAATGGCCCTGCTTTCATTACTCAGTCATTCAGGAGGTGTCCAGTTCACTTGGACTATAATGGAAATTTCATACTCTGTACTGGCCTTGAATATCTGGTAAGGTGGAAACAGCTAATGGTCTCCTTAAGGCTCATCTTACTAAGCTAGCACTTCAGCTTCAGAAGGACTGGGTTTCCCTCCTCCTAATTGCTCTCCTTAAATTTGCACCCTCTAGAGAACCCGCTGGTTATCATTGGAACTTTTGTACAGCTGCTGCTTTCTGCTCAGATCAGACTTGAGCCCACAGGCCAATCCTATCAGATTATCTACCAGTTTTATAAGAGCTCTGAAAAGAAATACAACATGCTGCTAACCTTCTCCTGCCTTCTCCTGATAATAACACTTATGATAACCTGGTCAACAAATTGGTTTTGATTAAAGATTTCTACTCTGGATCCCTGCAGGCAAACTAGAAGGGACCTTTCAGGATCAACTACATCACAAAGGCAGCAGTTCATTAACAAGACCCCCCACAGTGGATTCACTGCTCTAGAATAGAGCTGTGCTCAGCTGACAAAATTTCTGACCTCTCCCTTTGTGAAATCAAGACAGTTTTTTCCTCTGTGGAACTCACCTCTCTGCGCCTTCCAACCAACTAGACTGGAACATGTACACTGGGATATCTTACCCCAAATATAGATATAGTCCCAGGAAACCAGAACCTGCCAGTTGCAGTAAAAGCCCAGATTTGACAGTGCAGGGACTTTCAGTTAATCCCTCTCTTTGTTGATGTGGAAATCACTGCTGCATTGGCAACAGGAATAGCTGGCCTGACAATCTGTGTCTCTTACTAC
>RJWT010028975.1:0-15060 GCA_004365215.1 Cuniculus paca | reverse complement strand
ATGAATTATACTTTCAAGATAGGTGACCCACATGAGGAAGAGAAGTAATTTATTTGAGAAGAAAAATGTGTTCCTTGCCTAAATCACCTATGAATGAGAGAGGAAAGTGGAAAGAGAGGGAAGAAATGGGTGAGTGTAGTAGACTTATTTCAGATAGGAAGATGTGCTTCCTAGGTGCTGTGCTAGGTTACAAATACATTCCACAGCTGGCATTGGTTTCCTGCAGACTTACAGTCATGGAAGGACCCTAACATTGAAGCCAAAAATTAGTACAGGTTTCAGGGAGCACATAAAATTAGATTCAAGTGCAAGTTACCTTGCTTCCTAGCTCTGTGAGGATGGGCAAATCATTTAAAAATATCAGCTGGGTGTGGTGGCATACACCTGTAATCCCAGCACTTGGGAGGCTGAGGCAGGAGGATCGTTGCAAGTTCGAGACCAGCCTGGGCTACAAAGTGAGCCCAAGGCCAGCCTGAACTGCATAATGAAACCCTGTCTCAAAAAGACTAAATAAATAAAATAAATAAATAAATAAATAAATCTGTGCATACTTCAATTTCCTCATTGGTAAAATTGGAAGTGCCACATAAACTGATGGAATATCAGATGACAAACAGTATCTTAACTTGATGAACTGTATAGAGGTAGTAAAGGCAAAGTGCAGCTCACAACATCTGGAATGTAGTAAGCAACAAGCAAATTGTTTGGGGGTGATGTGTACTGCTGTTGTGATGCTCGACTCCCCCATGCAGAAGAGCACTCTGTCCTCATAAGTGCTCTGGCTCCCAGGATCACATTCCACGGTGAAGCAGTCATTAAAATTTTGTGAAGCAGTCAGTAAAATCTTAAATGTCCCAGTTTTTGTAGTCATCCTAAGTATCATAATTTTTAATGTGCAAATAATAACTATGCCCATGAAAATGAAGTGATTCATCTTTGGGTCACTTAGTACCTCCAGTGAACCTGAAGTGTGTCACTGCAGAGTCACAGAACTACACCAGTAAGAATAAGTCAGTCCACACACATAGTGAACTGCATCAGGCGCTCTGCTAATCACAAGTTTTACTATTACTTTATAATATAACTTGAATATGATCTGATTTTATCACCAATAACAACACCATATGGTAAGTTCACCACTTACCCTGAAATAATTTACTGAAGCTTAATGTTGTCCAAATGGCCAAACTCTTCATGCTGAATTTTCTCAAGGTTTCTTCAGGACATTAGAACATAGTGGAGATTTGTTTTTCAGGTGGCCCTTTACCAAGTAGATATGAAATTGGATCAGCTGGAGGCAAGAACAGATGGGATTGAGCAGCAGATGGAAAGATCTTGTGTCAGATACACAGAATCACTCTGGCAAAATCAATCATGCCACAGGAGTTAGTTGCAGTTCAGTTAAAGAAAATGAACTGAAGTAGAGAATTAAATTATTGGAACATAAATATGGTCTCAGATTCAGAAACTGTTTTAAGTGTCAATAAGACAGATGAGCTAATGATGCTGAATTAGGAGTCTTAAAATGTTGTGTTTGTCAATCATGATCGTGGCTCTCTTTCATTAGTGCTTATTGTGTGCCAAGCACTTGATGTACATACCTCAGTCTAACCTCATGAATGCCCTATGAGACAGGCAGTTTTCTGATGTGACAAATACTGAAGCTGAAATGTTAAGTAACTTGATCAGTGCTAAGACTGTCAGTAAAAGAACTAGAAGCAGAGTTAGGAAAGCCCACACAAATCAGAACCACTCTGTGATACTACCTTTCAGTCCTAGTTTGCACAACAGAAAATTAGAGGTGCAAATTGTCCACTTTTTAAGAATTCCAAGATCCTTTCCACAGTAATGGAACAGGCCTATGATTGTTGAAGTGATTGATGCCTGAGACACCTGCCCCAATTCTCCTGGGAAATACAGAGCAGCTGTGGTGGCCAGGTAGCTCCCAGTGAGGTGAAAGGTCACAGGGCTCCAGGGAATCACATGGGTCTCCATAGAAATCTCTCATCTGCTTTCCTCTGGAAACCCTCTCATAATCTTGAAAATGTATTGATCCAGAAGTGAATCTCCATACCAAACTTAGTCCAAAAGAGTTCCAGTCCAAACGCACCCTGATGAATTTTGTTTCAATTTAGGGGGTTCAACAAATATGCGAATATGAGATTATGGATGACTTGCAGTAGCCACTGTCTCTGTCTACTTTGAGTGCTATAACAGAAAACAGAAACTTGTAGATTAGAAACATCATTTATTGTTCACAGTTCTAGGGGCTGGAAAGTCCAAGATCATGGTGCTGGGAGACATGATGTTTGATGAAGGACAGTTTTCTGATTCATAGATGGCTCAGCCTCTAGCTGTGTCCTTATGTACCAGGAGGGACCACTGGAACTCTCTGGTTGCTCTTTTATAAGAGCACTGATACCATACCAATCATTTCCAAAAGTCCTACCTCCTTATGCCATCTTTTTTTTTTCTTATGGTTCAGTGTATGAATTTGGGGATGATGCAAACATTCATTCTACAGCACCCACTTCCTTAAGAACTATGGATAATCTATAAAGAAGAAATCAGTTCAGCCCAAATAGTTTCCCTCCTCTAAGCTCAGAAAACGAGGGAGAAATAGGAAGAAGTGGTCATTAATTGATTACCTACTATTTGCCAGGCACTGGGAAGATCATATAATTGTTTGGAGGGGAGGAAAAATAAGTCTAAGCAACAGATGGAAATGCGTTTGCCAGCTGCTACTCTCTAAACATGTTACTTCTTTTCCTGAAACCTTCTCTCATATTAGTAAGTTCTTATTGGCTTCTGGGCTGTGCTTGTTGCTCAGATAAATATTCAAGAAGCAGGTACCAGTTTTGAATAGCAGAGCAAAAGCCCACTTTCAAAGAAACAAAGAAGAGATGGAGAATGTATTCCCTTAAGGAAGGAAATTTTTTCTCTGCCTTATCTTCTTCAAACAAAATAGTTTTACCAATTCCATTGCCATAGCTTTGCTCCCCCTGTACTGCACAGACATCACAGAAACCTTTGAGCCTTCAAGGAGGTAGAGGAATTCTTACTAAGTATGAGAGTGAGTAGGTGCTACTATGCCTGTAACGATACATTGGGTGCAAATGTGCATTAAACTCTATGTGCTCTGCATTGCAGCCCTTGAATTAAGCATTAATTATCAGCAATATATGGACTTCTTTGAAACAATAACATTATGAATACATAAGGTATAAGTTTCAGTTTAAGAGAAATTAATTTTTTTAACAATCTACAGTAACACCTGTCTTGATACAACTACATGCCACAAACTTTATTTTTAAAACACATACTTTATAATTTTACTGAGTTACTCAAGGAAAAGAAGACTTAATAAGGGGGTTATGAGCTCACAGCAGTCATGGGAAAGTTGGAGCAACTGAGGTTCAGGAAGCAGGAAGGCCACTGCTGGTCTCTTAGCTGCTCTACTGGCTGCCAAGGATCAGAGGTTGCTTCTGCCCCTAGCGATCAGGAATTGGAGATTACCACTGGTCACAGCTGCCTGTAGTATCTTTTGGCAAACTTCTGAGGCTACTGAAAGCCATGAATTCCCCAAAGCCCATACGTCAAACCACTCCCACAAAGCACTTCTTCCCAATCCTCCAGATCTCAACCTGGGCTTCTCACTGGTAGGATCCAAAGTGCATCTCTGTGGGAAGGGCATTCTGGGAAGTGTGGTCCCAAGCTGCCATCTCCCCTGAAGGAGGAAAAGACACAGAAGGAGAGATATATGGTGCTCTGTGTCACAGTCAGAAACTATGGACTGTGATGGCAGTGCCGGTGACCAAAAGGTAGGGGAGAGCATGAAGACAGAAGTCATGGAGAAGGCACACATCTGGAAAATGCTTCAAAGAGAGGATTGAGATATTTGATACCTTATTTTTTCCTTACACACAAGTCAATGCGATCTATAAATCAGTTCTCTTAGCTCATCTACTGATGCTCGTGTTCTATTTCCTTGACTTTCCTGTAACATGGAACAATGCATCTGCTCCCTCCTGGTGCAGGAATAATGATTTGTTGGCAGACACTCCATGAATCAGTCTTTACACTGAACATGCTATACTGTTTGGGAACCTGGCTACATTTTTCCGTAACTGCTTTAGAAGTGATTTCCATTTAGAGCTATGTGGAACAAATTCCTGCTGCTGGCTAAATCTTCCTTTTTCTTTTTGTATGAGCAGGATCTCATGAGAAGTACTATTGCTCTTTTGTACTTTTCTGTGATGTATTTTGTGTTGGGACCTGTGAAGTCATCTAAAAATATACTGAGTATTATAAAAATATAATTCTAACAGAATTCAACTTTTTAATAGCTATGTCTCGTCTCCCTTTATGTCTCCTTTTCAATTATTTCTTTCCCTTTGGAAACTGCCAGATTAATGTTTCTGGGACTTTCATAGACACTTACACAGACTGAATGGACCCATGTCCCACCTTTGAGATGCTTCATGACTGGATTACCTCCAACCTCAGACACAGGAAGATTCACTTTCAAAAGAAACCCCAGAATTAGCATTACCACTTCTACAATTCTATATTTGACACTCTGCCTATTTTTATGAAAAATGCATTAATGAGTTTCCTTCATATAGTCTTTTGGGTCCATCTCAACACCGAACCTTGACTAATAATAATGCTGGTGTTGAAGTGGTTACAATTTTAGCTTATTTCAACAGCATTTGAGGGATGCTGATTAATATTTGTCTTCAATTGCACATGGATGCTTCTTTTCAGCATAATTCAGCTGAATCAGAAGCTTCTTTTCTCTCTGCTTTCTCACAGTTACCTCTAAATAAATCACATTTTTTAAAACTGCAAATGCAAAGTGCAGTCTGATACTTTCTTTGAAATAAGCACTGTGGTGGTTCAAACTGTGTCACCCAAAAAAATATGTCCAAATTCTAACGCCTGGTACCTGGGAGTGTGACTTTCTTTGGAAATGGGATCTTTGCAGATATTATGAAGTTTAGGATTTCTAGATGAGATCATGCTAGATTTTGGGTCTGCTCCAAATCCAGGGGCTAGTTTTCCTTATGTGAGGAAGAAGAGGGCGATTGAAGACTCAGGGAGGAAAGACATGTGGTGACCAATGTGAAGAATGAGGAAGAAATTTAAGTTCTGCTGCCGGAAGCCAGAAATGCTAGGATCCATCAGAGGCTAGAAAAATTCAGACAGCTTTCTCTGAAGAGCCTTGCACAAGTGTGAGGTTCCGCAGATACCCTGCAGTTAGATTTCCAGTCTGAAGATCTGTGAGAGAGGAGATTTCTGTTATTTTAAGCCAGAAATTCTGTGGTAATTTGCTACAGTAGCCCTAGAAAACTAATACAATTATGAACTTTTTTTTTAACCTAAAAAGCAACCTAGGAAGGTGTTATTTCAATAATTATTGTGTGTGTTTGTTTTGACAAAATATCCTTTAAATGACAACACTTGGAAGTTCTGGATTAAGGAGGCCTACACAGGCAATGAGTCCCCTCCAAGGTCATCCAAAGACCTTTTAAACATGTAACATATATGAAAGGCCCTACTTACCTCCCAGCCTTCACTTTTCTGCCACTTTGGTTTCTTGAAGGTTCTAGAACATTCTGGCACCTCCCAAAACAGTGTGCATGCTCTTCTGCCTGAGATATCTTCTTCCCCCATCTGAAATCACCTCCAGATCACTGCTCTCTGAGATGCCCCCTGACCTTTTATGATAGATTGAATGTACCCCTACCCCACTTATAAACTCTTCTATCACTCTCCCCCTTCATTCCAGTGATGATCACTGGGATTTTTGGTCTATGATATTGTCTATGCTTCTCACAGGATCATGGCTCCATAAGGAAAGACAAAGGACTTAGAGCCCATGGCTACATTCTAGGGCTAGCTGGGTGGGCACTTGGCATACAGCAGGCACACACAGTTGGTAAAGAAATCCTAGTATTTTGCCATTGATTGAGTTGTGGCCCATTAATCACACTTAAATTGTCCTATTGTCAACACATAATGTTGAAATTGTAGAAAAATCAGTACAGTCATAATTCCCAAATTATTTTATTTTAATAAAGTCCAAATTTTTCTCCTGTGGATTTCTCAGTATATGTAAGTTCTACTCTAACCAAAAGATATTTCATGAATAAGCACAGCTGAAAGGCACTCAAAACCTAGTACCACAGTTTCCCCTGAGTATTTTTATTCATTTGTATAATCGGCAAGTGTTGGTAATAGATTCCAAAGTTTATATTCCAAAGTACTTTAAAATCAGTAGGGTAGAGAAAAAGAAAGGTAACACAGCCACTATGGCAAGAGTATGACACTGAGTTCTACCAGGAGTGATACAAGACTGGAGAGGTGAATTGCAGCGAGACCAGGGAATGTCAGCAGACCATTTCCAGAGACAGTAACTCTTGAGCTGAATCTTAAGTAGAGTAGAATAAGGTGGGTAAGTGGAAGCATCAAGTCTAGTTAAGGGCAGCATCTTAGGCTTTTGAATAAGTTCATTCTTGTTGTGGGTGACTAGTTTGGGTGTTCTAGGACTTTATCAGCATTCCTAGCTTCTGCTCACAAAGTGCCAATAGGATAACCACAGTGTCCCCTGGCAAGGCCAACTGTTCCTAGAGGGCACCATTGCCCCTATGAAAGTCACTGGTGGAGGATTCAGGTAGGGGCCTTTCTGGCTGGGCATGTCTACTAGGTGGCCACCAAAGGACCTTATAGCTCTCGTAGTGAACACAGGGCAGGAGAGAGGTTTAACTCATGTTAAACCATGAGTCTACACCAAAGATTTTGCATGTTAGACTAAAATACTAGCCTTCCTGTTGCTGAGACACAATCTCTAAAGGAGGAGAGGTTTAATTTGGTGCATGGTTTTAGAGATTTTGGTCCACAGCCGGCTGGCTCCAAGGAAGGAATATCATGGTAGAAGGGTGTGACAGAGCAAAGATATTTAGTTCATGGTTTCCAGGAAGCAGAGCAGAAGAACAGTGACACAGAGAAAGGAACCAGAGATCGTATGTAGTATGAAAGGTCAAGTCTCCATAATCACCTAAACAGACTGGAAAGTGTGGTTTGCTAGTCCCCAGGTGACTCCCAAGCCAGTCAGTCAAGCTAACCCTAAGCTTGACATGTAGGAAGTTTGAAGCTTCATTCTAAAAGCACTTAGGAGAAAAATAAACAATTTTAAGCAGTAAGGGGATGTGAGATAACTTGTATTTTAAAAAGTCACTCTGGTTACAATGAGAGGATGGGTTGAACAGAGATCGGGATGAACAAGCATGAGTCCAAGGAAGTTCAATGAGTGGGAAGAGAAGGGAAAGGCAAGTTTCAAGAGGCATTCAACTCAAAACTCTAAGGCTTTCTGCAACATGGCTTTGGATTTTCAGTTTATACAACCAGAAAAGAGCATCATAAATGTCCTGCATAGCCCACTGGAAATTAAGCCCCATGACTTTGAGAAATTATCAGAGGCTTGAACTCAGAGGAAAAAATTACCTATACAGTTGTTAAAACATAATCCAGGCAAACTCATAAATAAAGATAGCCTTAAGACTTAAAATTCACTTAGGGCTTCAGCAAAGATTCCTTGAGCAAATTGTCAAAAAAAAAAAAAAAGAGACCTAGTTATAAAAGTAATCAATACAATAATAAGAGAGTTCAGTAAATTTCCACCCCTAACCCTAAGCAATGTGTCTATAAGTAAGGCAAAGAATAATCATAAGCGAAGAGCCAAATTAAAGCATTGAGGCCAACTTTGTTGACTAATTGTCCAGAAAATTGTCTCATTTCTTTGCCTTCCTCTCTGAGTCTATGTAATAATAACAAAAATGTTGTGTGTCTGGATATTTTTAATTAAGTCTACTGGTATATTTTAGATAAACATAATGATCATATTCATCATAGGAAATTTGTACCCATACATTGTATATTTTGATTATCTGAATATTTTTAAGAGTTGGATCCTTTAGAATACTAAGGAATAACTTCCAACGGTAGTACTATCTTAGCATTTGTCAAAACTTATGTTTCTCTGTGGCCATTTGTCAGTATAAAAGGCAAGTAATTGACCAGACACACCTGTTGTGATCACCTACCATGAGGGAAAGGTGATGAGAACCCAGATGTCAATTATCAGGAGACCCCTCCATGGCTGGAACTGTGCCAAATATAAAGGCAATTAAGGATTCAGGCAAAATTTAACTTTCTTAGACTCTGTTTTGTGGAGAAGTTCTGTGATATTTCACAAGCTCATTCACATGGTTTGTCCTTCCACATGAGGACAAGAGGGATTGCTCAGGACTTCAAGGAGATTCCACAAGGATACTGCCTGAGCAAGACCCAAATAGGAATAATTCAATTTGAACCAAGAACATTTCAAGACATATAAAATGTTGATGAGTATTAAAACATATTCATACATAAATACAAGGTATAAATAGAACTTTGTGTGTTGATCAGTTATGTATCTTTAAGTGTTTGGCTTCAGTGATATCGGAAAATAGAAATCCTTGCTAATCCACACATTGATGTATCCTTTGTTTTAAGAAATTACCAACCTTAAGATCACTAAACTTCTTGTTTAATAAAATGAATTACTTTTTAATCATGAACCAGTGACAGTTCACAAAGTAAACATTAAAATACTTAGCTAATATGGATCAAATTTACCATCAATTCTTTATTATAGCAAAAATAAGCATTTGTTTCATGTGTCACATGTGTATTCAATGTTTCAATGCATAATTCATTCAATCTTCACCGTCGTGGAGAATAGATACGATTACTTCCACTTCATAAATCAGAAAGTTAATATCCTGGTGATAATTACCAGTGGCCATATAGCTAGTCAGTGGCAGTCTCTGATTCAGGGAGACATCACCTCCATAGTTCATAAATAATAAAACAAACATCAGGGATTGTTCACATGTAGACCAACCAATTTTAATGAACACAGTTTGGTACAGATCTACAAGATACATAGTAAAACTCATTCTATGATAACACAGAATGTAACATTTATGTCTACATATTCTATATTCAAAATTGTTACTCTAACTTAATAATTTCTGGGAGTATATTTAGCTATGAGAACAAGGGGAAGAAAATAATTTTTAGCAGTTTAAAAATAGCATTCCTATACACCAATAATGGACTTACTGAGAAAAAAATTAGAAAAACCATGCAATTCACAATAATATCAAGAAAAATTATTTAAACATAACCAAGAAAATGAAAGAACTCTGCAGTGAAAACTACTAAACTCTGGAAAAGGAGATCAAAGAGGACATAAAAAAATTGAAATGTATCTCAATTCCTGGATAAGTAGAATCAATATAGGCAAAATGGTCATACTTCCAAAACTAATATACAGATTTAACACAACTCCAATCAAAATATCACAAAACTAGAGAAAACAATCCTAAAATTCATATAGAACCAGGAGAAACTGTAAGAGCAAAAGCAATCCTGGGTAACAAGAGCAAAGTAAGAGGCATCACAATCCCAGATTTGAAGTTATATTACAAAGCTACAGAGATAAAAATAACATGGCAGCTGCACAAAAACAGACATGTGGATCAATAGAACAGAGTAGAGGATGCAGAAATAATTCCAGGCATATGCAACTATTTGATCTTTGACAAAAGGTCCAAAAACATACACTGGAGGAAAAACAGCCTTTTGAGTAAATGATGCTGAGAAACTTGGTTATTGATACACAGAAAATTGAAATAGACACTTGTATCTCAACATGAACTAAACTTAAATCAAAATAGATCAAAGATCTAAGTGTTACAACAGAAATGCTTAATCTTCTTGAAGACAAAAACAGGTAAAACTCTTGAAGTTACAGGCATAGGCAACCACTTACTGAACAGAACCCCAGTGGCACAAACAATAGCACCAAGAATCAACAAGTGAGATTGTATCAAATTAAATAGCTTCTGCTCAGCAAAGGAAACAACACAGTGAAGACCAAACCTACCAAATGGAAAAACATATTTACCAGCTATTCCTCAGACACAGAACTAACATCTAGAATATATAAAGAACGAAAAAAATTAGACTTCCCAACATAAAAGACCGTATAGAAAGATGAGCAACTGAAATAAATACATGCTTCTCAGAAAAAGAAATACAAATGGCTAATCAATAAATGAAAAATGTTCAATATCACTGGCCATGCCATCAGAAAGATGCAAAATAAAACCCTGAAATTACATTTCATTCAGATGGCTATCATCAAGAAATCCAGGAATTATAAATGCTGGTGAGGCTACAAGGAAAAGGAACCCTTCTACCATACATTGTTGGTGGGAATGCAAAGTGGTGCAACCACTATGGAAATCAGTGTGGAGATTCCTCAAAAATTTAAATCTAGAAATTCCATTTGACCCAGTTATTCCCCTTGTAGGTGTCCTGCTGAAAGAGTTAAAGACATCATATTACAGTGATACATGCATACCCATGTTTATAACAGCACAATTCATGATACCTAAATCTTGGAAGCAATAGATGAATGGATGAAGAAAATGTTGCATTGACAAACAATGGAGTCCTATTCTGCCATAAAGGAAGGATAAACTTGAGTCATTGTAGGAAAACGGATGCACTTTGACAGCACAAAGTCAAGTGAAATAAATCAAACACACAAGCTTAAATGCCGCATGGTTTCTCTTACATCAGAAACCCAAAATATAAAGAGCCAAATAAAAGATAGACAATAAGAACAAGGAAGGTAAATTTTGTCAGAATGGGGAGGGGATCAAGAAATGGAGGGAGGCAACAAAAGGAGATGAAAAGAAAGAATTAATATGTATTATGTACAAGTACCAACTCCCTGCAAGGAATGTAATCATTATGTAATGCAAATATGTACTAACAAAAAATAAAAACTGGAAACAATTGATTCTACATTTATACTTAAATATTTCAGTTCCATTTCAAATACTTTTTTCCTTAAAATTTGACTTGTTTTGTTTCTAAAAGGCATATGGACTTTAAACTTCATTTAATGGTAAGAAAATATAACTATTTAATTTCTCCAACAGTTCCAAACAAACATAGAGAAAGCTTAAGCACCAAGGAACAAAATCCATAGAGTTTGAAGATGAGGATTCATACACAAAACACTAAACCTTTAATGAATCACCACTTCAGAGGAAATTTTAATATTAATTTTAATTTTTTAAAAAATTTTGTTTGTACTTCAAAAACAGAGCCAATGAGACTCAAAAGATCCTTCCTGTATCCATGTTAGAGACTGTGAATCATAGTTGTCATGCCAGCTCCAGCTTAGTCCTCTAAAAAGTATATTAAATCAGGATGAAAATTGTTCAGGAAAACTTCTCCTAAAAATATAGCAAATATGATTGATTTACTATATCATTGAAATTCTACTGGAAAAAAGTCAGAAAGCAACAGCACTCTGCTACCATTTAATAACTTGCTTTTTTGTAAAGTGACCATTAGCATAATATACTAATAACGTTATGACAATCTGCACAGATGAAAATATCTCAAAGCCAAGATTACATTTTCATCAACTAAATCACCATGTGTTTCAATAAACACAATTATGAACATTAATATACCAACAGATTGAGTAATTTGATTTCTCAGCATCATTGTTTATGGGGGGGAAAAACAAATTAATCATCTTTGAGGTAGCACTTAGAAATGACTTTTAGAACAGCTCTTCTGTACAACTCTTTACTGAATAGGAGTCAAGATTGCCTTTTTGATTATCCTCTTCTGGGGCTATCTTCTTAGTAAGTAAATATTCTATGCAGCATATCAATGTAGGGCCAGAGAACTGAGGGTGAATCATGAACTTTATTTTGATAAGGGTCCATAGGGCATGTAACTATATTGTGGAAATATCCAAGGGACACGGCTTTTCTCCCTATTCCTTCAGTGGAGACAGTTCCTGAGCAAACTGCCTGCCAACCCTGCACAACTGTGAGCAGGGTGGGACCTCTGTGGACCAGTCAGTCCTTCCTATGACTAAGGTCATTTTCCAGAAGGCAAGAAACATGGTCATGGCTGGTTCTAAGATGTTCAGCATTGGAGCAGAAGTGCAGGTGAAATGGACATTTAAAAAAAAATACCCACAGAGCACAATGGTGAGATTTGGGGGTTTAAACTTTCAAGTTACTTTCAGCCCATATCGGTAAATCATCAGGTGTCACTAAGGAAGAGATTTTTTTTCTGGTGAGAAGCCACATTTTAACACCATTTGAAATTAACTCTTCCATAAAAACAAAGAAATATTGCCGTTTTTGATCACCTTCTGGCAAACATCCTTCAAAAATAAATGATTTCTCTGACTTGTTGAGTATGTGGAGAGAAATTTAACCTTTTTTCTGTAAATATGCTGAAACTTAAAAAGATCAATCACATAAGAAAGACATGGTATTTTATGTGGTGGAAACCTACTCAGCTATAAAGGAAGATAATCTCAAGGCTCTTGTAGGTGGATAGAGGCAACTTACAATCATGCTCAGGAATGAAATGGTTCAGAGTCACATGGGTGAATTTCGTGTTGCCTCTCTAGTATAACAAACTAAAAGAGTTAGTGGGATCCAAAATGCACGATGCATATTAGGAAAGTCAAAGGGGAGGAACTATCTAAAAAGGAAAGAAACTGACTGCTGTTAATCTATTATCATGATTTGAAACTCATATTGTCTTCATTATTCTGATTAGTTTCATTTTATTCTGATTTGTTTGATTTTATTATACTTGATGGTATGGACAGCTATTTTAAAGATAACAAAATATATAATTGCAGCCTTCAAGGATGTCCAATTATCTTGTTTCGAAACCCTGTATTCCTTTCATTGTTTTGTTTTGATTGATTTTTACTCTATTCTGTGTTGTTTGATTATAGTATGTCTGAAGGTGTAGGCAACTATTCTGAAGATAACAAACATGGTAGCCACTGCTGTTTTACTAGTATCTTGAACTTCTGTATTGCTTACATTGTTCTGCCTAGATTTTTTGGTTTTTTTTTTCCTGTTTTATTTTGTTCGATTTTACTTATCCCTGATGGTATGTGCAGGTATATTACAGATAACAAGAGGCATTGTGGTAGCCATCATTGATTACTTTTTATGGTTTAGAAGTCATGTACCATGTTCATTGTTTTGTTGTGATTGACTCTACTCTGTTTTGTTTTGTTTGGTTGTATTTTTTCAAAATAAAAAAAAAATCAATCACAGGCTAGGAAAGTAGCTCAGTGGTACAGCACTTGCCTCACATATATAAGGCCCTGAGTTTTATTTCCAGCTCTGAAAAAGAAAGAAGAATCACTGTAACTCTTGATGGTAGCATTGTTGCAAATGTAAAGAGTACAAGAGCTACATATCCTGCCTTGGAGTAAGACAAAATAGTTTCTTGAAAAAAAATCCATATTGTGACTTGAACGTTCTAGTACTTTGCCTCTGTAACAATTCCATAGGGAAGACATGTAGCTAGGCATAGTAGCACATGCCTGTAATCCAGCACACTGGGAGGCTGAGGCAGGAGAGTCTAAAGTTCAAGCCCAGCCTAGGCGACTTTCTGACTTAGCACCCTGCCTCAAATAAGAAGGGAGGGGGTGGCTCAATGCAAAGGCCCTCTGTTCAATCCCCAATCCTGAAAAAAAGAAAAATATGAGTAGAAGCTAGGGGCATCCAGGTTTGTTATCAGGCCCCTGATCTTCCTACCATATGCATTATTGAGGTAATTGAGAAATGAATGTGTCCGAGACAGGTTTGCCACACTTTCCTCAAGTTCTTTCAATTATAGCCCACAGTCTTGTTAAGAATTTCTATCCAGCCCCTCCTCCAGTTTGCAAACTAAATTTACAGAGGAGGTGAAAATGAGACATTTTCTGTACCATTTTTAAAATGTATTATGGTGTTTAAGAAAGTTATGACTCCTTGATTTAGCAAGATGATTACACAGAACAAAACCCAAACCTGTACATCTTTCTCTAATATTCTTCTTCATGTTAAACTCTAACAAAACTTGCAGATGCATTCAGAACTTCAGCTACATTAAAATTAAAAATTTAACAGTCTAATATTGAGATCGAGTAGCCTAAACAAGGCATTTTTATGGGTCACATTTTATTCTGGGACTTCCTATTTTTCACTTATTTCAAGCATGTTTATAATTGTTCCTTGCAGCATTTTTTATAATGGCTGCTTTAAAATCAATCATCTCTGGTTGGCATCTATTGATTTTTTTTTTCATAATTCAGCTTGAAATCTTCTTGGTTCTCCTTATGATTGCTCTTTGACTGAAGCTAGACATTGGGCTGTAGTGTTACCAGACTATAGACCTGCTGTTGTCATTCTCTCTCTGCTTTTAGCTCTCTTTTCCTTCTCAATCTTCCTTCAGCCCTTTAGCCCAAAGTTCAAGTACAATTAGGGAAAAGGGGGAAAGTTGACTTATAGATGGAGGCAGTATAGCACTTCATGTGTCACATTAGATTCTCCAGGAAGAGAGGACCTGTCATTAAAGTGCCTTTATGAGTCATAGACGCCAGTGAGGCTGCCATACCCTGCCCTTCTCTTCCATTCATTGCCTACTAATGTCACTGGTTTTCTGAAGTACCTAAGTGTGATGGTTTGTATATAGGTGGCCCCCCACAAGCCTCATGTTGTCATGGAAGCAGCTGAATCTAGCATTTGTGATTGACTCATTGCCTAGCGCTGGGTTTAGTGCTGGAATTAGTGCTGGGATTAGCGCTGGGATTATCAGTGTGAGTGCTGCACCCATCCAGGGATGGAGCCTGCATACTATATAAAGGAGGGAAGAAGGCATGTTTTCCATCTCTTTTGCCGCTCTTCTGCCCTGTTTTGCTCTTGCCACTTGTGAGCTGCCATGAACATCTGCCCCCTCAGCCATGTTACCCTGCTTCGGAGCCAGCTGGATGTGAACTGAAACCTCCAATCTGTAAGAAATAAACCTTTCCTTCCCGAATTTTGGGAGTTGGGTATTTTGTCTCAGCAATGAGAGAAAAGTAACCAAGACACTAAGTATCTCCACTGTCTCAGACTG
>RJWT010028974.1:0-15068 GCA_004365215.1 Cuniculus paca | reverse complement strand
TTTGATCAGATTTGTGTTGATTAGATTTGTGCATCCTTTATTTGGAGGATGCAAACTCTCTAGAAAATGTTTTTAATAATGATGATAAAGGTGCAAGACGATACGCTGAGCTACACTAGTGTTATTCAGATCTCTGCATCACATTTCGCAATGTAATATTGTCCAAAACAAAACACATAGCTGAGCCCAAAGTCAAAGCATAGAGAAATGGACCTTTATTTTAGTGGAAGGCTTACAAAATATGTATATGCTTGAAAGGCAAAGAATTGATTCCAATAATTTAATTTACAAAAGTGTGAAACAAAAGTGTGGCAGTCAATCCTCCTTATCTGCAGGTTTTCTGTCTGCTGACTAAACCAACTTTCTTTTTTTAACCAAAGTATTGATCTTTCTTTAATCCACTTTAAATATTTTTTATTTCATTGGTATGTTTTAGTTGTACATAATAATAACATTCATCAGAAGGAATTTGTACCTGTACATGATATATCTTGCATCTGCTCCCCCGCTGTCTATCTGTTTTCTTCAACCCCTCTTCCCCTCCTTCTTTACAAAAGCATTGTTTCCATTCTCTCCTTTCATTTTTTCCTTGTCCCTTCTTTCCAAGCAACTTTGGATGAAAAAATTTATATCTGTACTTAATTTTATTTATTGTATATAGCTGCTATTTATATTATCTTGATATTATATTAGGTATTATATCATATAGAAATGATTTAAAACACACAGCAGGGAATGTTCATGTTATACAAATATTATACCATTTTACATATAGAGTTCAAGCATACTCAGTATTATGGTTGCTACATTATGTCAACTTGAGAAGTTTAAAAGTTTAATTGAGAGACTCAGTAGGGAGCCAGGGTTCTTACTTTGTAGATATCCTCCTTCTCTGCAAAGGAGGGCAAGGACGTTTTGTGAGTGCTACACCCACCCTGAAGGTGGGTGGGGGTGGCCTGTGTACAATATAAGGGATAGAGAAGAGGCTTGCTTTTGCTCTTTTGCTCTGGATGCTTTTGCTTACTGCTGCCTTGAAGTGCTGCCCCAGTGCCATGCCATCCTGCCTTGGAGCCAGCTGATTATGGACTGAAAACTCCAGAAACTGTAAGCTAAATACAGTCACTGTTGAAAATCAATTGACTATATAAATATAGGTCTATATATGAATTTTATATTCCATTATTGGATGTCAGGTGTTTTGTTCCAGCAATGAGAGAAAAGTAACCAAGACACTCAGATTTTGGTATCCACAAGGGTCTTGGAGCCAATCCTTGGATAGTAAGGGACAACTATATTTTGGTGAAAGTGGACTTGTAGCTCAATGCATACATTGTAAGTGATTGTTTTGGTTACACGAATCTTTGATATGTAGTTATTTGTTTGAACAAACAAATAAATATCCATGTTGTAGTTGGGAAATGCAGGTTTACCTTTATCACCCCTTGCTATGCTGGCATGTACTAACATAGCTGGTGACAAATTGCAGACCTCCCTTTGCTCGTACAGAGCTTGCAGGCTAGAAATTTTTGTATTTTAAAATGGTTGAAAATCAATTAAAAGAATACTATTTCATGATACATGAAAATTATATTAAATTCAAAAGTCTGTGTCCACGAATAAAATTTTTTTGAACACAGTCAAGCTAATTTTCTTACAGCTGATGACTGTTTTTATATTATAGTGGCTGCTTTGAGATGTTGTAACAGATTGCATGATAGAATCTCAAATAATTACTCTGATTCTTTATAGAAAAAAATGAATAATTCCTGTGTAAATATGAAAATGAGTCATATATATACATATACATACATAAATGAAGCATGAGCTGTATATCATTTAATCAGAATTTTATGGGTGAATGAGAAATTGGAAATTATTTTGTAGGAATTATTTTAGACATGCAGAAGCAGTGGCCAAGATAGCTAATGTAACTCATTGAAATAATGCATTATAATAGCAGAAAAACTAAGAAAAGAATGTACATTTACTAATTTAAAAGTTTTTCTTCTGCAATATACGGCTACTCAACTTTTTTTTCCTAGTGTACGCTTATTAAAATGGGATAGGCTAGAGGATCACACCATTTCACTTGCATTTGCTATTTAATTTATTTTCATTGGTATTGTGACTTTTGAGTAATGTGATGAATGTTGCTCACATGGCTGGGAAATGTATAAATTAGAGGGTTAATTAATGCTGATATTTAAATTCAGCATGGAGTCATATTATCAAATGCATCTATTTGATGGGAGTTTAATTACATTCTAAAAACGTCTTCTGATTAACTCTACTCCATGCTAATGAACCCTGTGGATCACTTATTAAGTTCTAACTGTTCCTGCCTTTACCCTCTGCACTATTAACCCAAGTTTAATTTGTTCACATGGTTTCTAGAGTCAATAACAAGGCCTTTATTTTTAAACACCATGAAATTGGAGTTAGAACTATTCACTTTCTGTAATTCAGTACAGTGCCTGCATAATACATGTTATAGAAGAGGATGCTTAGCTAGAAGATTGTTAAACACTAAAAAGAAAAAAGAAACCAAATTGGTTTTATTAAAGTGTGAGAGTAATGTAATACTAAAAATGGCATTTACAAAAAGAAGAATTAAGGTTCTAAATTTAAAACTTTTGGTACAAAATACTATAAGGATAGAAATTACACATTTAAATGGCATATATTTCTTTCTCTGCATCCTTTTATACCAATAAATCAGTATTGGGGTTTAATTTACAAATAGCTCATAGATTTTGAATATACACTTTGGTAAGTTTGAAAAATCTTGTGCTTAAGCAACCATAGTTCTAATCACAATAAAGAATATTTCTAGTGCTGCAGAATATTTGCAAGTATCTTTCCAAATAATTCCTCCTCTAAGATGCAACTGCTTTCTGTTTTTTTTTATTACCAGAGATGACTTTTTTCTCCTCTTGAACTTCATATAGATGAAATCTTACAGAACTTATTCCATGTCATCCGACTTTCTGTATTAGAGGCCAAGTTTCATTTCTCAGTATAGATATTCCATAGCTTGAAGACTGTTTATTGATAAGATTTTCCTTTTTATATTGAATTGCATTGGTCACTGTTGAAAATCAATTGACCATATAAATATAGGTCTATATATGAATTATATATTCCATTACAATCTATTTGATTATCTTTAAGGTAGCACCAGATGGTCTGATTAGTATTAATTTTTATTCTTGAAATTAGAAAGTGCAAGTCCTCCAAAGTTTTTTCTTTTTTGATATTGTTTTAGATTTTTAAGTACTTTTATATACCTTTTAAGTTTAGCCCAACAATTTATACAAAAGCCTGCTGGAATTTTTAATGAGATTTTAGTGAATCTTTAGGTAAATTTGGGGGTAATCAACATTTTGTAAATACTGAATTTTCTGATCCATGAATATAGTATATCTGTTAACTTAGTTCTGTAGTTTCTTCCAGGATTATTTTGTAGTTTACCACATAGAAATATTTAATATTTTTTGCTTAAATTTATTTTATGTATGTACTAATACTTATGTCAGTTTTGGCAATATATTAGGTAGGTTTTTGTCTGTGAATGCAGTGCTGAGACTTGAACTCAGGGCCTTGCACATGTTAGGCAAGCATTTTATCACTGACTGATACTTCCAGTCCACTAATTGGACTCTTCGCTCAAGTTTAAGATCCTCTGGAAGATTTTTAGTTTCTTGCCTTAGGAAACATCCTCACCCATTTTTCTTGGAATAGTCTGGCAGACTTCACTCACAATCTTGAGACTGTATCCAGAAAGGGGGGTGAAAGGATGCAAAATTCATGGAGTGTAATAGTCTTTCTTCTCTAGAAACCAGTAAAAAGAAATTATATATATATATATATATATATATATATATATATATATATATAATTCTTTTTTTAGTTTTCTGAGACAAGGTCTTGCCATGTATTGCAGGCAGGCCTTGAATTCGCTAGGTAGTCCAGGCTCGTCTAAAAGTCAAGGCAATCCTCCTGCCTCAGCCTCCTGAATGTTGCATATGCCACTATGCCTGGCCTGGGAGTTATATTCTTGAGAGCAAAGATAACAAATATCTATACCAGTTACTGAGCTATAAATCGTACATTGAATTAAATTATTTTAATTAAAAATCTTTTATTTAATAATTGCACTATACATATCAAGTGTATCCTATTTTCATTTTAGTAATACAGGTATTTTTGAGGAGGCAGTTTTAAACTATGTCTAAGATCTCGTGTAGGGTTGCAGCAGTGGTGGTGCATGAACACAGATGAACCACCCAGGTGGGGATCCCCCCCAAGATCTGGGTGTGGACACACACACCAGAAGTTGGTAATTCAGATTAACCAGCATTGTACTTTGGCACATGCACAGGTGGAATAGAAGGGGATAGGTGGGACTGCCATTCTGTCATATTTCTTCGATATATATATATATATATATATAGTCATGGGAGAACCCCAGAAATAGAACAACACACCAATCCCAGCCCCCACTTCCAGAGGTCAAGATCATCCCTATACCCAACACAAATCCTATTGCAAAATTGACTGGAGTACACAACACATTTCTGGGATCAGACTTGGGCCTACCACAGAACTGCAAGCACCAGAGAAATTTTACCCCATTTATTTTTCTGTTTGTTTGATTGGTTTTTCTTTTTCTGTCTGGTTGAGGTGTCTTTTTATTTAGTTTAATTTGGTCTTGTTTTATTTTTGGGGGTTGGTTCTGCTTTCTGTTTTTAGTCTCTTTTCTATCCTTTTTTTCTTTTCTCTTTGTTTAATGACAGATTTATTATGTTTTCATCTACTTGTTTTCTAATTCTCTTTCACCAACTCTCTTGCTTGATTTTTTGATACTTCTATGTGAATAAACATTGTCTCTTCTTTGCCTGGTTCACTTCAATACTCCTCAACTTCATCTTCCATCCTTTCCCTCTTCTGTCTTCCAGTTTCCTAAAATGTGGGTGATCAACCTGTGCCCTCCAGCCTTGCTCCTTCTATATAGGACCACACTCATCTCTTTATCTTACCCCTATTCCTCTTAATCCCCCCCACACACAACAGGATAAAATCACTCCACTAAAAGGGAAAATTATTGCATTCATGTTCCTAGTATATGCTGGATTCTGTTATAAAACTGTTAGAATTTGCTCCTATGGTATAAAGTATCAGGCTAATAGCTAACACAGATTATAACCATGCTACAATTGAGACTATTGTTATTATTTATTGTACTACTTTAGCCAGGACACTATACCTGTAATAATCAGTTTTTCTCTTCTGTAAAACAACACTGTAATTGTATGGAATCATTATCATCACCATAATTCAGTACCAAAGGACTGGTGCTGAGTCAAATAGGTAATAACTTCTTATCCTCAACACATTGAGAAGGCATATTCTTTGCATAGACGCAAAGACCAAGAACCATCTACATTTAGAAGATATACCTGTAGAACACCCATTTTCTAGGGAAGCCTTGATACTAGGGATTAAGCTATCTATCACAAGAAACCTATAAGCCTCACAACAGAAAACAAAACAATACAGAAAGTAGCAAACAGAAAATGACATGACACAGAAGCAAAATTCAACCCCATACCCGCAGCCTGCCCAGGACAAGCTTAGGGTACAATAAAAGATAGAGGAAATCAGAAGCCAACCACTGGAACTTTCTGAAATGATAGCAATAGAAGTGAAAAAACAAATGGAAGAGGCTATAGAAAAAATAATCTTGGGCTGGGGATCTAGCTCAGTGGCTTAAGCACCTGCCTGGCAAGTGGAAGGTCATGAGTTCAATCCCCCGTGCCACAAAAACAAAACAAAACAAAACAAAAACAAAAACAAAAAATAATCTCTAAGGTGCAAAAATAAATGACAGTCAAAATGAACAATATTAAAGCATACACAGGTTAAAAAAAATAGAGGAGCTCAGGAAAGCAATGGAAAGCATGAAAGTCTGACCTAGGAAAGACATAGAATCTTTTAACACAAACAGAACTCCAGGAGATTAAAAACTTTATTGAAAGTATATGCAACAGATTGAATGAAGATGAGGATAGAATATCAGATGTAGAAGACAGGATTGAGGCTGGCAATCATAAAAAGAAAAATATCTTAGCTGGGCGTGGTGGCTCACGCCTGTAATCCCAGCACTCGTGAGGCTGAGACAGGAGGATCATTGTGTGTTTAAGACCAGCTTGGACTACAAAGTGAGCTCAAGGCCAGCCTGAATGGCATAACAAGACCCTGTCTCAAAAAGACAAAGGCTGGGGATCTAGCTCAGTGGCCTAAGTGCCTGCCTGGCAAGCTCGAGGTCATGAGTTCAATCCCTAGTGCTGGGGCAAAAAAAAAAAAAAAAGATATCTTAAAAATAGCAAGAAACCATTAAAAAAAATCAGTCAACAGCTGCAAGATGAAGTAAAGAAGAACAATATAAATTGATTGAAGTCAATTAGAAAGCCAGAGACAAAGCAAAAGACAAAAAAACAAACAAAAAGTCCTCACAGAAATAATAGCAGAAAGCTTCCCAAACATGGATAAAGAATTTGACATGCAAATAAATAAAGCATATAGAACTACAAATAGCCATGACCAAAATAAATCTACACCAAGGCACATAATAGTCAAGATTTCAGAAATTCAACAAAAGAATAGAATATTAAAAGTGACTAGAACAATCCAGGTGAATAGTGTGGGCCCCTCCCATTGGCATCTTCACCGTGCAACACGTGAACAGCATGGGTCCCTCTCATCACCATCCCAGCAACTGTGACTCAGGTGAACCACACCAGAAGGCCCAGAGCCTGGACCTTTCTCTTGCTGCTGCCATGACTGAGGTGAACCACTCCAGAAGACCCAGAGATCAGAGGGAAAACTAGTGAAACAGTGGGGTTTGAAGTTGGCTGCACAAAATGGAAAGGCAGGACTAGTGGTATAAAAATTTCAAAGAAACAATAATAATACAAGCCAACTGGTGGTAAGTTTGGTGAACCAGCATTGCACTTGTGGGCAAAGACACACAGAATAGAAGCAAGCGGGTGCAGATGCCTCTGTTTTCTCTTTTTTGTTTTTTGTTTTTTAAATTGCTTTTTCTTTTCTTAATGGGTAGGGAAACAGAAAACTAATCCCACAGAAAACTAATCCCATCCCGTAAACCCAGAGATCAAGTTCAGATAATCCCTTGCATACTCCCTCATTCTTTCTCCTCTGCCCATTCCTCTAGTTTCCCAAAGTTTACATGATCCTCCTTTGTCCTCCATTCTTGCTTCAACTTTCTTTTCAGTTATCTTTGTTTTATCCACTATCCTTCTTAAATCTTCCCACTGCAGGGTAAAACCAATCTACTGAAGGGAAATACTTTGAATACAAGCTCCCAATTTACAATTGGTTCTGTTATATAATTGTATATTTTGTTTCTATGGTTTAAGATACAAAATTAACAGCTACCACAGTTTCTCAGTTTCTAATATGTGCTTGATGCTGTTGTTACTGCTATTTATACTACTTTAGCTAGGATGACATATATGTTGTAATCAGTTCTCTTTTCTACAACAGTACTGGGGAGCCCTTGAGTAATAAATTCATCACAGCCCAACGACAAAGAACTGGGGACTGAGCCAAACAGATACCAACATTTCACTCTTAATTAACTAGGAAGGTAGGATCTTGGAACAGACACAAGCCAAGAACCTCCTACACACTGAGGACATCCCTGAAGAACAGACTTTTCCTCGAGAGGATTTGATTCAAGTGATATAGCTACCTACTACAAAAATTTACAAGGATCAACACAGAAAACAAAATACAAACTTTTAAAATAGAAAATGACAAGATGCAGAAGCAAAATGCAGCTCTAGACCTCCAGCCCACCCAGAACAAGTCCAGGAAGCAATGAGATAGAGGAAAATGGAAAAAACACACCCCAAGTTTCTGAAATGTTAGCAACTGGAGCGAAGAAACAAATCCGTGAGGCTACAGAGGAAATCAGATCTGAAATAATCTCTCAGATAAAAAAGAAATATCAACCTTTATAAAAAATTATTCAGCAAATCTAGAATAGAAATAAAAAATAGACAATGATAGGAAGAGGATGAAACTGTAAATGATCAATGTAGGAAATAAATAGAATACATGAAATGAATTAAAATGGATATCCAGGAAATCAAAAATTTCATTGAAATCTGGCAAAACTGCCTAAATGGAATGGAATACAGACTCTCAGACCTTGAAGACAAGATCTTGACTAATGATCATGAAAGGAAGGATCTTTCGAAAATAACAAAAGATCAGGAAATAATTCAACAGCTGAAAGATGATGCAAAGAAGAATAAGAATAATTGGTATCAATGAAAAAGGGGGAGTTAACACAAATGACATAAAAATATTTGCATAAGTAATAGCAGAAGTTTCCCAAGCATGGGAAAAGAATCTGACATACACATAAATGAAACATATAGAACTCCAGTTAGCCATAACCAAAATAAATCTACACCGAGACATAATAATCAAGATGCCAGAAATACAGCACAAGAATAGACTATTAAAAACTGTTAGACAAAAGAACCAGATCACGTTTAAAAGAAAGCTCATCAAAATCATGGCAGAATTCTCAACACAAACCCTCAAGTCATGAAGAGCTTGGAGTGAAGTATTTCAAGTCCTGAAAGAAACCAATGTCTAACCCTGATTGTTGTACCCTGCAAAAGGATCTTTCAGATTTAATGGAGAAATAAAGTACTTCCATAATAAAGAATAGCTGAAGAAATTCACGACCACCAAATCAACATTACAGTGGATACTGGAAGATATTCTAGACAGAGAAAAAATGAACACAATTCCAAGAACAACAACAGAAAGAAACCACCAAACAAGGTAAGCAATTAAACAGAGGGAGAAAGTAGGAAACCAACAGCAGGAAAATAACATGACAAAGACAAACTAATATGTATCAGTTATCATCAATGTAAATGGCCTCAGTTTACCAATAAAAAGAAACATTTGCAGAATGGATCAAGAAATGAGATCCAACAATTTGCTTTATACAAGAAACACAGTTAACTCAATAAGAAACTCAGACTGAAAATCAAAGTATGAAAAACAATACTCCATGTGACAGGAACTCAGAAAAAAGTAGGGGTAGGTATTCTTTTTGCAGATAATGTGAACTTCAAACCAAGAATGATCAAAAGACATAAAGAATGTCACTACATAGTTGTTAGGGGAAAACTTCAAGAGGAAGAGACAATCAAATACAGGAGCACCAAATACAGGAGCCACTCAACTATAATAAGACAAATGTTAATAGACATGAAAAATCAAATAAGCAATAACACAATTGTAACAAGGAACCTTAATACCCCATTATCACAATGAGATAGATGAACTAGACAAAAAATCAGCAAAGAAATAACAGAATGGAACCAAACTTGTGAACAAATGATTTTAATAGACATTTAGAGAATGTTCTACCCAAAAATATCAGAATATACATTCTTGTCAGCTGCACATGGGACGTTATTTAAAATAGACCATATGCTAGCTCACAGAACATGCTTAAGTAACTGCAAAGGAATTGATCCCATGCACATTATCTGATCATAGTACAATTAAATGGAAAATTAATGGCCAAAGAAACTGCAGATACCACATAAACACATGGAAATTAAATAACACCCTCCTGAATAACAATGGGTCACAGATGAAATTAAAGAAGAGCCAGATTTGGTGGTACATGCCAGTAATCCTAGCACTTGGAGGTTGAGTCTGGAGGGTAGCTCTGAGTTCAAGGCTAGCCTGTGCTACAAAATGTGTTCAAAGCCTGGTTCAACTACACAATGAAACCCTGTCTCAAAAAGACAAATAATAATAATAATAGTAATAATAATAGTGTCTCACAATTTACTACAGAGGATCGTACACTGACCAAGTGGGACTCATCTCAGGTATGCAGGGATGGTTCGATATATGCAAATCAATAAAGTACACCATATCAACAGAGGCAAAGACAAAAATCACATTATCATCTCAATAGATGCAGAAAAAGCTTTTGATAAATTCCACTACTCATTCATGAGAATAACCCAACAGAAAATTGGAATAGATGGTCTTTACCTCTAAACATCATACTAAGTGGACAAAAAATGAAAGTTGTCAACATAAAATCAGGAACAAGACAATGATGTCCATTATCACCACTCCTATTCAATACACTTCGGGAAACATTAGCCAGAGTAATTAGACAAGAGTGAGAGAAATACAAGTATTTAGGATAGGAAAGGAAGAATTAAATGGTCATTATTTGCATAATAGTCAACATAGGAGACCCCAAAAACTCCACCTAAAGACTGCTAGATTTAATAAGCAAATTCAGTAATCCAGCTGGATAAATAAGTCAACACTCAAAAATCAATAACATTCCTATACACAAACAACAAACTCACAGAGAGAGAAATCAGTGAAACAGCACCCTTCACAATGGCATAAAAAATTGTAATACTTAGGAATAAATCTAACAAGGGAAGGAAAGATCTATACATTGAAAATTACAGAACTCTAAAAAAGGGGTTTGAGAAAGAATTCAGAAAATGGAAAGATATCCCTTGCTCATAGATAGGAAGAAAATAGCCATACTCCTAAAACTATTATATAGATTTAATGCATTAGCATACCCCACAGATACAGAGAAAGCATTCCTAAAATTCATTTGGAAACAGAAAAGTCCTATGATAGCACAGGCAATCCTGGGCAACAAAGGAAAGACAGGCAGCATCACAATCTCTGACTTGACATTATATAACAAAGCTACTATGATAAAATCAGTATGGTACTGCAAAAAAAATACAGATGTAAAGATCAGTGGGACAGATTAGAAGATGCAGACACAACTCCAAACATAGCCATGTTATCTTTGACAAAAATGCCAAACATGTTTACTGGAAAAAAGATAGCCTCTTTAATAAATGGTGATGGAAAAACTGACTTTCCAAATATCAAAGACTAAAATTAGACCCATGTCTATCACCACACACTAAAACTAAAGTAAAACTTGATAAGAGATCTAAATTTTTTCTTTTTGGTACCAGGAATCAAACTCATGACCTTGCACTTTGCCAGGCAGGCACTTATTCCACTGTGCTTTATCTGTAGCCTGAGAGATCTAAATATTAAAACAGAAACACTAAATCTACTGGAAGAAAAAATAGGTATAAATCTAGGACATGGGGTAGGCAGAGAGTTCATGAATAATACTCAAACTGCATGGGAAGTATTTCAAACAATTAACAATTCGGATATGAACATATTAAAAAGTTTTTGCACATCAGAAGATATCACCAACAGAGTGAAAAGGAAACCCGCGAATTGGGAAAAAAATTTAGCCTACTCTCCTTCTGATAAAGGACTTATATCTAGAACATATAAAGAATTGAAAAAACCAGGCCCCTCAAATTCAGAGAGCCAATCAAAGCATGGGCATGTGAGATGAGTACATACTTCTCAGATGAAGAAATACAAATGGCAAATAAATATGTGAAGAAATGTTCAACATCATTGATCATTCAAGAATTGCAAATTAAAACAACACTTAGATTTCACCTCACTCCAGAAAGAATGGCTATCATGAAGAAATCAACCAATAAGAAGTGCTGGCAGGGCTGCAGGGAGAAAGGAACCCTTCTCCACTCTTGGTGGGAGTCTATAAAGGTGGAAACACTGAAAATCACTGTGGAGTTTCCTCAGAAAAGCAGAATTAGAAGTCCCATTCAACTAAACTATTCCCCTTCTGGGTATTTTCACAGAAGAATAAAAAACATCTCACCACTGTGATATAAATACACCTATATTTATAGCAGCACAATTTATAATAGCTAAATCTTGGAAACAATGCATACGTCCCTCAACTGAGGAGTGGAAAAAATGTGGTATTTTATACAATGGAGTTCTACTGAGCTATAAAGAAAAATAATCTTGAGACTTATAGGTAACTGAATACATCTGGAGACCATACATATAAGTGATATCCATCAGACTCATATGTTTTAACATCTTATTTTCTTCCTAGTGTAGGAAACTGAAAGTAAATATAATAAAAAATTACAATAGTACAATAGGTATTGTGAAAGTGGAAGAAACTACTCAAAAGAAAAGACTGACTGGGGTGGAGAAAAAGAGAAAAGAGAGAAGGGAAAAGAATATAGACATAGCTATAGTTATATATATATATATATAATATAGACATATGCAAGAATAATATATAATATATACATTAATATCTATATGGTATATACACACACATGAGATAGCTAAATTATACTACTAATTTCTATTAGTTAATTGAAAAGACAGTTTTTTTCTTATATTGTTTGATCAAGTTTTCATGCATATATCTCTAATCTGAGCAACTACTTTAATGATAACAATATGCAGCATATTAACCATTGTTAATCTATTAGCTTGTTTTGAAATTCTCTACCTTTTTTGTCTTTTAAATAAAAAATAAAAATAGCTTAAGAAACAAACAAATCATTATAAAGGAAAGCCCATTAGAATCATAGCAGATGTCTCAACACAAACCCTCAAATCAAGGAGAACTTGGAGTGAGGTATTTCAAGCCCTAAAAGAAAATAATCTTCAACCCAGATTGATGTATCCCACAAAACTGTCTTTCAAAATCAAAGGAGAGACAGCCAGGGATTTAGCTCAGTGGCTCAAGCACTTTACTGGTAAGTGCAAGGTTATGAGTTCGATTCCTGTTACAAAAAAGAAAAAAAATTAAAGGAGAAATAAGATCCTTCCATGGCAAAGAGGAACTGAAGAAATTTATGAATACCAAATGCATCTCTACAGAATGCTCTGAAGAATATGTTAGATATAGATAGTAAAGGCTGTAAACACATGAACACCAGTAGAAAGAAGCAACCAGGCAAGCAAACAGAGAAGAAAAACAGGGAACCAACAACAGGGAAATTGAAAAAGGTAAACCAACACATCAGTTATAACCATCATTGTAAGTGGTCTCAACTCGCCAATCAAAAGAAATAGACTGGCAGAATTGATCAAGAAACAAGACCCAACAATACACTGCATTTAAGAAACATATTTAACTCAAAAATAAATTCATAGACTAAAAGTCGAAGGATGGAAAACAATTCTCCATGCCACAGGAACCCAGAAAAAAAACAGGGTTAGCTATTCTACTTGCAGAAAATGTAAACTTTCAGCCAAAACTGATCAAAAGAGAAAGAGAATATCACTGTATACTTGTTAAGGGAAAACTCCAAGAAGAGATAACAATCATAAATATATCTGCACCAAATATCAGTGAACCAAACTATGTAAAACAAATATCAACAGACATGAAAAACCAAATAACCACTAACACAGTTGTGTTGAGGTATATTAATACTTTACTCTCACAATTAGATAGAACAAACAGACAAAAAACCAACAAAGAAATATCTGAATTAAACATATGCCGTAGTCCTGCATATGTGTTCAATTTTCAGCTTGAGCAGCTCCCAACAGGTATAGGCAGAGACTTCATGAACAAAACCCAGACCACACAGGAAATACTACAATGGGTTGACAATTGGTATCTTGCCAGTAGTCCCTCAAAGGACTTTTATCTACAACATATAAATAATTGAAAAAAATTTGGCCCCTCAAATTCAAAGACCCAATCAAAGAATGGGCATCTGTGATGAATATGCACATTTCAGATGCAGAAATACAAATGACAAATAAATACATGAAAAAATGTTTAGCATCATTGAGATGAAAATTAAAATAACACTGAGATTCCAACTTACTCCATAAAGAATGTCTGTCATCAAGAAATTAACCAACAAATGCTGGTAGGTCTGTGGGGAGAAAGGAACACTTCTCCACTGTTGGTGGGAGTGTAGACTGGTGCAACCACTGTGAAAATCAGTGTGGAGGTTTCTCAAAAAATTAGGAATGGAAGTCTCATTCAATCCAGCTATTCCCCTTCTGGGTATTTTCCCAGAAAAATTGAAAATGTCATGCCATGGTGATATATGTGCACCCATGTTTATAGCAGCACAATCTGTAATAGATAAATCTTGGAAACACACCAAATGCCCATCATCTGTAGAATGGATAAAAAACGTGGTATTTTTACACCATGGGATATTACTCAGCTATAAAAAAGGATAATCTTGAAGCTTTATAGGCAAATGGAGGCAACTTGAGATTCATTGCTGAATTCCACAAGAAATTTAGGGAAGAATTAATGCTGATACTCCTCAAACTCTTCATGGAAATTTAAAAGAAAGCAAGTCTCCCTAACTCATTCATGGAAGTATTATCCTAATACCAAAACCAGAGAAAGACCCAATCAAAAAAGAGAATTGCAGGTCAATCTCCCTAATGACCATAGATGCAAAAATCCGCAATAAAATACTAGCAAATAGAATGCAGCAAATCATCAAGAAGATTAAACACCATGATCAAGTGGGATTCATCCCAGGAATGCAGGGGTGGTTCAACATATGCAAATCAATACACCATATCAACAGAGCCAAAGACAAGAATCACATGATCATTTCAGTAGATAAAGAAAAAGATTTGATGAAGTCCAACACTCAATCAAGATAAAAACCCGATGGAAAATTGAAATAGATGGTCTTTACCTCAATCTGATAAAAGTCATCTATGACAAACTAACATCCAGCATCATAATAAATGGTTAAAAACTGAAAGCTTTCACTCTAAAATCAGGAACAAGATAAGGATGTCCACTATCAGCACTCCTATTCAATATAGTGCTGGAAACATTAGCCAGAGCAATTAGACAAGAGAAAGAAATAAAAGGAATAAAGGAATAAAGATAGGAAAGGAAGAAGTTAAATTATCACTATTTGCAGGTGACATGATACTCTACATAGAAGACATCCGAAATCCCATTGAAAGACTTCTATATATAATAACCAAATTCAGTAATGTAGGTGGATACAAGGTCACCACTCAAAAAACAATAGCATTCCTGTACACAAACAACAAACTCATTGAGAGAGAAATAAGAGAAACCACACCCTTCA
>RJWT010028973.1:0-15055 GCA_004365215.1 Cuniculus paca | reverse complement strand
ATAATGCCAACCTCTCTCTTCTCACTTCTTGATTCACAGCATTTATGTCATTATTTCTCTCTCCTACCAATATATTCTGCAACTTTTCTCACCTTTGCCCAACCATACATGTACAGAGGCATGTGAACACAGATGCATGTTCATTCACGGGTTCAAACCAATCCTTCCCATTGGGATGCCCCTCCCTTGAGTATTACTTTCTAGAAAGTTTCCAGCTTCAATTTACAGCCCCAAGTTTTACCTCTTGACCACTTGTCCCTATACTCATCTCCACCTCTTCAAACCCTGTTTATCTATCAAACAGCATATTTGTGACATCTGGTCTTGTGTTTTTATCACTGTATATGTAGTTTCCTCAACAAGACTGAATACTGCACCGAAACAGGGAATGGGTGTTATCTAGTGCTGGAAATAAGAAAACTACCATGGCAGTTTACTGAAATCAGCAAGATGATCAAATGCTAGAATTTGACAACATACTCCAATGCCTGGATATAAATAACAGAGAAAAGTGTGTGTGTGTGTGTGTGTGTGTGTGTGTGTGTGCATGCATGTGTGCATGTGTGTGTGTGTGTTTTGGTACCAGGAATCGAACTTAGGACCTTGTGCTTGCCAGGCAGGTACCTGTGCCACTGAGCTATATTCCTGGCCTGAGAGAATATATTTAACATAAAAGTAATCAGGAATGATAACTCACATCTATATGACTTTTATGTTATATGAAAGACTTTACATACATGATTTTATTTGCTTCTCACAGCAATCTAATTATGATATTCTCCAAGGGAGAAAGTTGAAGATTAGACAAATTAAGTGACTGAGTAAAGTTCTAACTTTAGAGGAAGAAGTGGGTTCAGAAGCCCAGTGCACTTGTTGCCCTTCTGGTCCTCTACTTTCAGTCTGCCCTGCAGTAAACCTAACAGATACACCAACTTTTGGCCCAGGTCCTATGTAAAGGGCAGGTTTGCTGTTTCAAAAGCACTGTCCAGATTTCAAGCCACTAGCGCTGTACCCTCCATACCTGGATTTTGTTCAAGGTAGAGCCATGAGCCCCTGGGGACAATGCTATGGATGATTCTGGACACTGGTAGGCTCAGTGGGCTTGTGTAAAGTTTCAGGACACTCAAAGGGAGAGGAAATCTCAAACTCATGTTTTTCTGTATGAGGCCCACCCAGTCTTCCCTCTCAGGATTGAGTCAACCACAGAGCTGGGACTGAGTGCTTCTAAAGCTAACAAGCTTGTGCAAGCAAACATCTAGTTTGGGATTGAAAGCACACCATGAAAATACAAGCAAGCTGAAAATGTGCACCAACTGTTTTCGGATCATGAGAGCTTTGGCAAAATTTGCTAGGGTAAGGGCTCAAAAGTGTCAGCCCTGGGGTTACTGTCAGCTCTGTCTCTTACTAATGTATGATTTGGGGATGTTACTTCACCTCACTGAGTCTCAGCATTCCCATCAGTAAAATGAGGTCATAGGAGAGTTGTGAAGAATAAATGGCAAAACAAGTGTAAAGCATGAGGGATGGTCTTGGCAGGTGACAGACGCTTAATAAGTAAGAGCCACTTATAAAAGATGACAATAAGTTTCAGACTGTGCTTCACGTACAGGCACTTAATAAACAAGAGAGAGCATTGCCGCTACCACCATCAGTTGGATAGTGCTATGGGCCTGAACAGAGCCATGGAAAGGCCCTAGCCCGGAGCATAGAGCAGCAGACCAGGGAAGAGGAGAGCGAAAGAAAAGAAACCAGAAGGTGCTGAAGGCAAAAACATTCACCCAGGGAGACCTTGACAGGAAACAGAAAAGCGAGGAGGAGCTGACAATTGGTACTGAGCTTGAAAAGAAAAATAAACAACTTGGACTGTTTGAGTATAAATTTCAAATTACATCTTTTTCTTCTGCATTGTGTCTCCAGGCAGTTGAGAGGATACAAATGTGTCATATTTATTTATAAAGCTTTCTTGGGATTTCAAAGAAAATCAGAATTAAACTTTAAGAAAAAAAGAGTAAAAAAATAGCCACAAGGTGGCTGTTTCTGCCCCTGGCAAATAGAATTGAGTCTGAGATAGAAGCATTTTTCCAGGACACTTTCAACACAAGTCTACCTTTGCAGAGAGAGAAAAGGCAGCTCACAGAGGTGGTATACATGCAAGACATCTAGAAATTTTAAAGGACTTCACAAATGTTATTATTATTATTATGCAGAAGGGAGCACCTGCTCCAACTTAGAGATTCATCTGAGATTCCCTGGAACGCCGAGAATTCAGGTGCTTTGGAGGGGGCTGGCAGCATGGAGATACTCACAGTGACTGGGGTGTCCCAGCTGAGTGGCACCTTATGTGACTGCTCCCACAGGGATTTATCCACACCAACCTCAGAGTAAAAGACCTTGAAAAGACCCAGAAAGCCTGGTGAGAATAGAGTCAATACTTCTCTAAGCTCAAAGGCTCAAGTCACAGTCACAGAGGAGGTGTTTCTGAAATGCATCACACTACCCCACACACCAGTTTGAAGGGAATGAATATCAGATACACTTGGTGGGGCCACAAGCTCAGTAGCCTGCAGTGGCCCAGAGGAAGACCTGTATCACTGAAGGAGGATGAAGAGGGCAGGCTCACTTCCTCTCATGGTTCCCCAAACTATGACCCTCACAGGTAATGTTCATTTTTCCACATTTGATATGACAGGAGTCAAGCAATGAAGAGCGGCTGTCCCTTGGTGAAGTGGAGATAGTAGGGAGTGGTGGAACTTGTGTATGATGGAGGGCTTTGGTCCCATCTCAAATGGGAGCTGAGCGGCAGAGCACAGGGTACTCCATAGAAATGTGAGCTCAGTGTGACCAGCTCGCTCCATACTCCCAATATTTCAGAGATCCAAATATCTATCAGAAATGTCTTGACTTTAAAATAAGACTTATTTCTAAAAACATTGTCCAAAGAAAACATTTTGGTGCACCAATATCTGCCAATTTTGCAGGCTATGATAGGAAGAATGCTTCTGTTCCTTCCTCCACTTTACCTATCCACTCTTTTAATTCACATCTTATATCATTTTGTACTTATAATATTTCACAGCGAGGTGCTGGGGATTTAGCTCAGTGGCACAAGCTCCTGCCTGGCATGCACAAGGTCTTGCATTCAATCCCCAGTACTCCAGGATTCCACAGTGATGATTTTCTATGTTTCTGCATTATTCTCCAAGTTTGCCTATAAGCAACTGGAGAGCCGAAGACATGCCTTCTATTTGCTTTATACTTTCCTACTGCTGCACAGAGATGACCCTAATTAATGAATGCAGATGGCATGTTCAGAGCTCTTACCAATGCCTTAAAGCATTTCTTATAGTTTCAACAAAGGATAATGGGGCAGTTATTCATATGGGAGGGCTCATATAAAGAATGCACAGGGCCGGGGATTTAGCTCAGCGGCTCAAGTGCAAGGTCGTGAGTTTGATCCCCGGTATAAAAAAAAAAAAAAAAGAATGCACAGATGGGTTGACCACCATCCATAATCCAAAATTTCAAAATTGGAAATGCTTCTAAATCTGCAACTTTTTGAATCTCGACACCAAAGGAAGAAAATTCCACACAAGACTTCATGTGCTAGATCACAGTCAAAACACAGTACTAAAATTATTGTATAAAAATCTCTTCAGGCCAGACATATAAGGAACATATATAATATAAATAAATATTGTTTTTATACTTGGGTCATGTCCATCCTCAAGATATCTCATTATGTATTTGCAAATATTACAAAATCCAACACATTTCTGATCACAAGCATTTTGGAGAAGGGCTACTCAAGCTGTTACACGAGTACTGGGTAGGAGAGACTTCCAGTCACCGCAGCACACCCATACCTATGTATGTACTCACCGTGTACCCAATAATTGGGCTCCCGGGAGCTCGTGGCATTTTCCACTTGATACTGAAAGCTGTACAGTTCAATGCACCCAGCTGAATGTCAAGTGGAGGCCCCAGCTTGCCTGCAACCAAACAAAGGAGACTGTATTAGAAGCTCTATGCATCCTGTTTTGAATATATTCACAGAAGATTTAAGTTCGTATGCTTATGGATGGAGACATAATTAAAGATACTTCTGCACCCCAGAAATGCAGTCATCCCTCTGATACACATCTATCTCAGCTGACCCCACCAGAAATTTTCTATTCCTCCCCAATCT
Source organism: Cuniculus paca (assembly GCA_004365215.1). Classification (NCBI taxonomy): domain Eukaryota; kingdom Metazoa; phylum Chordata; class Mammalia; order Rodentia; family Cuniculidae; genus Cuniculus; species Cuniculus paca. The sequence continues at coordinate 10,869 of RJWT010028973.1, read as the reverse complement.
GGAATTGGTAGAGCTATCAGCCCCCAATTTTCTCTTGGTCCATTCTGTAACTTCTAAAAATCAGGCACCAGTAAAGTGTGATTAGCATAGACTTAGCCCTTCTGGCTTAATTCTAGAAGTTTGGAATAAAGCAAAATGATGAGGTTTTTATTTACTCATAATATATATGTTATACATATGATATATATATACATCTACTCATATAGTTAGTACATTCTTATCATGGAGTATTTGAAAATATGGTTAAGTATAAAATGAGATTTAAAATGTTCAAATGTTTTATTCTCAATTTATCTTAGACAATTGTATAATTTAAAGCAACAAATTTTATAATTATAAAACATGCAAATTGCCAAAATTTAGAAAATAAAAGATACGAAATTCTATCATTCAGAGGTGAGTCCTGTCAGCATTTTGGTATATCTCCTTTTGGTTATGTACAATTAAGCAAACATTTCATTCTATGTGTGTATTTATATATATAAATTTTCATTTACTCTCTTTCGTTGTACTTACACTTACTTTGTTTATATATATATATATGCTCATAATTTTTACCTTATACTTAATTTACTATCATTAAAATCATTATTTTTAATGACTGAATGTATATAATGCATGCACTATAACAATGCTTATTACTCTGCTATTGTTAAACAATTTATCCCATATTTTGCCATTTTAAATATTGCTCTATGAGAGCAGGAACCGAGTTTGTCCTGTTCATCAGACAGAGACTAGTAAACAGTAAATTCACTATTTAAGTGAATGAATGTTTTGCAATTTGATATTCCACTTCCTAATGTCTTGATGTTTTTTCTTTTTAATTGCTGCGTATATTTCTCCAGCATATCAATCATGGCACTTTGCAATTCACAGAGATCTAATGTACATATTTACTGGACTGGAACCAGTTTATTGCTGCAGGGACAATTCACTAATTTTTTTCTGTTGAAATATTTCCATTACTTAAATTTATTTTAATGATTCATAAAAGCTGAGGAAATTGCTCAATTAACCCCAAGTATTATATTATATTAACTTTATATAAAACACATTTTTGGGAAAGTCTCCAGATGTCTCAGAAATTTCTTCTTCTTTATTCTTTCCTGAATTAAGTAATTAACTGTCTCACTAGTCATTTTAATAACAGAATTCTAGTTGAATCAGTAATAGAAGCTCAGTTCTGTCACTTAGCAAGAATTATGAGGCCAGGCAGCAGCTTTCTCTGTCCCATGGACCCTTGCATCTCTTACTACTCAAGGCCTTAATCTTCAATGATCTCTTTGGCTCTGCCTTTGATCAGATTCAAAATTTCACCCGATTGGCCAAACTCAGGCCACAAACTTCCTCCTCACTCAACGCAGGGGCTGGAGAAAAAGGATCAGAGTTCTTTCTAGTTTCCAAACCAGGAAATAACAGCATGAAGGGGGTCTTGGGAATCGTTCTTATACCAGCCTCTCCTCAAAAAAGGATGGGATCACAGGAAAAGAACAGGAGGAGGTCATGTGGCCACTCCACCATACAGAGCATACATGCATGTTAAATGCTGCCCTACTGAAAGCCATTTACAGTGCTTCTCAAGCTGTGCAATTAGAAATGATGCCAAACAGAATATCTGCATATGTGCCTTTTGTTGCAAAGGAACAAAAACTAGTTATTTATGAAAAATTACAGATATGGGATATATACATTTCAATTTTTTGTAGCTGCTGACATTGTTCCACCCAAAATATTAAATGAACAGACCTTTAGATATGTTTTGTTAAATGTGGGCAAATTAAAGCAGAGGGGCCGAGGGTTTAGCTCAGCAGCACAAGCACCTGCCTGGCAAGTGCGAGGTGGTGAGTTTGATCCCCGGTACTAAAAAAAAAAAAAAAAAAAAATTAAAGCAGAATCCTGTACCGCTGACAGTTTCTCAGCCTTGGTATTACTGATATTTTGAGTTAGACAGTTTATGGAGAGTGCTGTATTGTTTGCACTGTAGGACATTTAGTAGCATCCCTGACTTCTACCCACTGGATAATAGCAGCCTCCCCAACCCAGTGGGAAAACCAAAACTATCCCGACATTGTCAAGTGCCTCCTGAGGAGCAAAACTGTCCCCCACCCCCTGCCCCCACCCCTGCACTGAGAAGCATCAATTTAGGAGAACACATATTTTAAAAACTTTTAATAAATACAATCCAGTTTACGTCTAGAAAATTAAGTAACTTGTAGGCTTATGGCAGTATATGAGAATGCTCAGTATAAGCAATGCAGCCTCGTCAGGTCTGAGTATTATCGTTTCAAATGATTGGCTCTGCAAAAGACAAAAGAGTATAAAAAGAGACGCCATAGACTGGGAGAGCATGTTTACCAAAAACATACCTGCTAAAGGGCGATTAGCCAAAAATACACAAATACTACAGACTGAATGTTTATGTCCATCCAACACTGATGTATTGAATCTAATTCTCAATGTGGTGGCCTTTGGAGATGGGGCCTTTGGGCAAAATTAGATTGTGAGGGTGGAGGCCCCATAAATGGGATTAATGGTTTTATAAAAGACGCATCAGACTTCTCTCCTTTTCCTTCTGTTATATGAGGACACAGCAAAAAGTTCAAGAAGAAGCTGTCACCTGACACTGAATATGTTCCTTGATCTGGGACTTCCTACTCTCCAGAACTATAAGAAATAAATTTCTGTTGTTTATAAGCCACCCAATTTATATTTTGTTACAGCAACTGAAAAAACTATGATAACAACAATTCTTCAAACCAACAATAAGAAAACAATCCAATTAAAAAGTAGGACAAAAACTTTATAGACACCTCATCAAAGAATATCTCCAAATAAGCATATGAGAAGATGCTCTACAATATGTCTCAGGGAAATGCAAATTAAAATAACAATAAGCTATCCCTACATACTTACTGGAATGGCCAAAAGCCAGAACGCTGACATCACAAAATGCTCACAGAAAAGGAGAGCAACAGGAACTGTCATGCATTCCTGGTGGGAATGCAAAATGGTAGGCCCTTTTGAAATTCTGTATCATTTTTATCCTTTTTTTTTAATTAAAAAAAAAATGGTATGGCCATTTCAGAAGACAATTGGGTGGTTTCTTATAAAAGTAATAATACTCTTATCATATTACCCAGCATTTTCACTCCTTGTTAATTATAAGACTTAAAATCTTATGTTCAAACAAAACCTTTCACACGGATGTTTAGAGCAATTTTAGTCATAAGTACCAAAACACAGAAGTAGGCAATATATCCTTAGGTGAATGAGTGAATAAACTGTGGTATATCTAGACAATGGAATATTATAGAGCACTAAAAAGAAATGAGACATTAAACTATGAAAAGACATAAAATAATTAAAATAGTTTTATTTTAATATGTCAATTCCTGATGTATTCCATAAATTACATCCTTTGCATCAATTTCAGATGGCAATTTTAGAACTCATTCTAAAAATGTGTGTAGGCACACGCCAGCAGGTGAGACCAGTGAAAGCAGGCCCAGGAATGGGTGCACACACTTGCAGGCAGGACCAGCGGTGTGGAAAAGTCTGAAGCAGCAGTGAGAATATGAGCCAGCACATAAGCAGTAAGTTAGGTAAAACAAAGTTTTGCTCCAGCACACAGGCAGAACAGAGGCAGTCGGGGGGTCACCATTCTACATCGAAAGGCTCTGGGAGAACTCCAGCAATAGAAGACGAATCCCAGCCCCCATATCAAAGGGCCAAGATCAGCTCCATACCCAGCACAAATCCACTGCAAACTTGGCTGGAGTACAAAACACATTTCTGGGATCTGACTTGGACACTACCACAGAACTGTGGACCAGAGGGATTTTACTCTTTTATTTTTCTTTGTCTGATTGTTATGGTTTTTCTGTCTGGTTGGGTTTTGTTTGGTTCGGTTTGGTTGTGGTTATTTTTGTTTTTATTTTTTCTTTTTTCACTATTTAGGTTTCTTACTTTTTATTTTGTTTGACTAGTCTTGTTTCTCTCTTTCCTCAATTATCTCTTGATTTTATGATATTTTCCTGTGAGTGAGCATTGTCTCTTCTCTTTCTGGTTCATTTCAACACTCCTTCACTTTCTCTTTCATTCTTTCTCTCCTGTGTCCTCCAGTTTCCCAAAACTTGGGTGATCATCCTTTGCCCTTCATCCTTGCTTCTTCTATATTTGACCTCATTCATTTCTCTATCTTGACCCCTATCCCTCTTAAAACCCTACCCAACCCCTTAGTGGAGGGTAAAATCACTCCACTAAGGAAAAAATCATTGCATACAAGTACCTGATCTATGCTGGATTTTGTTATGTAACTGTAGAGTTTGCTCCTATGGTTAAAGATATCAGGTTAATAGTTACCATAGTTTGCCAGTAGCTAGGCTGTATTTGATGCTATTGTTATTGCTAACTGTACTACTTTATCTAGGATATCAAACATGCTATAATCAGTTTTTCTCCCTTGTATGACACCACTATGGTTGTATATGTTCATAACCATCACCATAGTCTACTACCAGAGTACTAAGTGCTAAGCAAAATAGATAGTAACTTCTCATCCTTAATAAATTGGGAAAGTAGGTTCATGGGATAGGCCTAAAGACCAAGAACCACCTATGTCTAGAAGACATCCTTGAGGAACAGACATTTCCTAGGGAAGCTTCAATACTATGATAAAGCTATCTACCATAAGAAATCAGCAGGTATCAACACAAAAACAAAGTAAAATAAAAAATAGAAAATTGAAAATGACAAGACATAGAGATAAAATGCAAGCCCAGATCCCCAGCCCACAGAGGACAAGTCCAGAACACAATGAGATAGAGAAAACTGGAAGTCAAACACTGGAACTTTCTGAAATGATAGCAACAGAAGTGAAAAGCCAAAGGGAAGAGGCTACAGTAAAAATAATCTCTTGGGGACAAAAAGAAATGACAACCAAAATGAAAGAAATTAGAGCAGATACATAAAAAATAGAAGAGACTAGGAAAATGATGAAAATCATGAATGCCCAACATAGGATAGAAATGGAAGCCATGAGACAGATCCAAACATAAATACAAGAGATTAAAATCTGTATTTAAAGCATATGAAACAGATTGAATGAATGTGAGGATAGAATATCATATCTGGATAACAGAATTGTGACTAGCAACCATGAAAAGAAAGATAAAATAGCAAGGGACCATAAAAAAATCAATCCAATAGCTGCAAGATGAAACAAAGAAGATCAACATAAGATTGACTGGAGTCAATGAGAAAGCTGGAGACAGTGCAAATGCTATTTGAAAAAAAAAAAACAAAAAAAAACCTCTTCACAAAAATAAGGGCAGAAAACTTCCCAAACATACACAAAGAATTTGACATACAAATAAATGAAGTATATAGAACTCCAAACACCAAAATAAATCTATACCAAGACATATAATAATCAACATTCCAGAAATTTAGCACAAAAGCAGAATATTAAAAGCAGCTGGAGAAAAGAAACAAATCACCTGTAAAGGAAAGTCCATCAGAATCGCAGCCTACTTTTCAACACAAACCCTCAAATCAAGGAGAACTTGGAGCAAGATATCTCAAGCCCTAAAGATACAACCTCCAACACAGAATGATGTACTGTACAAAACTATCTTTCAAAATCAATGGAGAACTATACTTCCAAGACAAAGAGCAACTGAAGAAACTCATGATCACAAAACCAGCTCTTCAGAATGCTCGATGGATACAAAAGAAAGAGAAAACAAACACGAAAAGCACAAGAACAGTGATAGAAAGAAGCCACCAGGAAGAGCAAGCAGTTAAACAGAGGGGAAAGACAGGGAACCAACAAAAAGAAAATAATATGAGGAAGATAAGCCAACACATATGTTACAACCATCATTGTAAATGGTTTCAACTCACTAGCCAAAATAAACAAACTGGCACAATGGATTAAGAAGCAAGATCTACTAATATGCTGCATTCAAGAGACACATTTGATTCAAAATGGAATTCATAAACTAATCTAAACTAAACTAAACTAAACTAAACTAAAAGTCAAAGGATGGAAAACAATACTCCATACAAGAAAAAAACTAAGAGTACCTATTCTATCTGCAGACAATGTAAACTTCAAGCCAAGACTGATCAAAAGGGACAAAGAATGTCACTACATACTTCTTAAAGAAAGACTCCAAGAAGAAGAGGTAACTATCATAAATATATATGCACCAAATACCAATGCACCCAACTACATAAGATGTGAATATTAATGGACATGAAAAATCAATAAATATTAATGGACATGAAAAATCAAATAAACACTCACACAATTGTAATGGAGGACCACAATACTCGACACTCACAATTACATAGATGAATTAGACAAAATATCAACAAAGAAATATCAGAATTAAAACAAACCCATGAACAAATAATGGAGTTAGTAGATGTCTACAGAGCGCTCCATCCTACAACATCAGAATACACATCCTTCTCAGCTGCACATAGGATGTTCTTCAAAATAGACCACATATTAGCCCATACAACATGCTTAAGTAAGTGCAGAGGAACTGAAATTATCCTACGTGTATTATCTGACCACGGTGCAGTGAAATTGGAAATCAATGGCAAAAGAAACCACGAAAATTACATGAACACATGGAAATTAAACAACACGCTCCTGAACAACTGACGAGTCACAGAGGAAATTAAAGAAGAAATTAAACAGCATCTACCATCAGCATCTAAATGATAATGCTGACACAACATACCAGAACTTATGGGATCCAATGAAAGCAATCCTATGAGGGAAATTTATAGGGATGAACTCACATATCAGGAAAACAGAATGAGCTCAAATAAACAACTTAATGTTGAACCTCAAACTTCTAGATAAAGAACAAATGAAACCATACAAAAGAGGAAACTATAAAGACAGCATAGAAATTCATGCAATTGAGACTAAGAAAACAATACAAAGAATCGATGAGTTGAAGAATTGGTTCTTTGAAAGATTAAATGAAATTGAAAAAACCCTAGCCAGCCTTATCGAACAGAAGAAAGAAAAGACTCACATTCAAGCAATTAGGAATGAAAAGGGCGAAATCACAATGTATCCTGCAGAAATTCAGCAAATCATCAATATCTACTTTGAGAATCTTTACTCTGATAAGATGGAAAACACAGAAGAAACTAACAGATTCCTAGACACAAATTAACTGCCAAAACTGAATCAAGAAGATATAAGAATTTTAAATAATCCAATATCAATCAATGAAATTGGAACTGTAATTAAAAACTTAACCATCAAAGAATAGCCTGGGCCCTGGTGGATTCACTGCTGAATTCTACACGAAATTTAAAGAAGATCTAATGCCACTAATGCTGAAATTCTTTAATGAAATTGGAAGGGAAGCAATACTTCCAAAATCATACCTGGAAGCAAATATCACCCTGATACCAAAACCAGGGAAAGAGCCAACCAAAAAAGAAAACTATAGGTCAATCTCCTTAATGAACATAGATGTAAAAATCCTCAATAAACTGGCAAACAGAATGCAGCAAATAATCCAGATGATTATACACCATGACCAAGTAGAATTCATTCCAGGGATGCAGGGATGGTTCAACATATGCAAATCGATAAGTGTAATACACCATATTAACAGAGTCAAAGATAAAAATCACATGGTCATCTCAATAGACACAGAAAAAACATCTGACAACTTCCAATATCCTTTCATGATTAAAAAAAAAAACCTCCATAAATGGTCTTTATTCCCCATATGATAAAAGCTATCTTTGACAAACTAACAACCACCATTTTACTAAATGACCAGAAACTGAAAGCTTTTACTCTAAAATCAGGAACAAGGGAAGGATGTCCACCATCACCACTCTTATTCACTACAGTTCTGGAAACATTAACCAGAGCAATCAGACAAGAGAAAGGCCCTCAAAAACTCCACCAAAACACTTGTAGTTGTAGTTAGCAAATTCAGTAGTGCAGCTGAATCAACACTCAAAAATCAATAGCATTCCTATACACAAACAACAAGCTCACTGAGAGAGAAATTAGGGAAACCACACTCTTCTCAATAGTATCAAAAAAAGTGAAACATTTAGGAATCACTCTAAAAGATCTATACATTGGAAATTATAGTACTCTTAAAAAGGAGATTGAAAAGGATTTCAAAAAATGGAAAGATATTCTTTGCTCATGGATAGGAAGACCTGACATAGTAAAACTAGCCATACTTCCAAAACTGTTTTACAGATTCAGTGCAATCACAATCAAAATACCATGAGCAGAGTCAGAGAAAACAATCCTAAAATTCATCTGGAACCAGAAGAGACCTAGAATAGCAAAACCAATTCTTGTCAACAAAGATAAGGCAGGGAGCTTTACAATTCCTGATTTGAAATTATACTATAAAGCTACTGTGATAAAAACAGCATTGTACTGGCAAAAAAGTCAGACCTGAGAACCAATGGAACAGATTAGAAAATGCAGAAACAACTCCAAACATGCTCAGCCACCTTACCTTTGACAAAGGAGCCAAACACATTCACTGGAAGAAAGGTAGCCTTTTTAATAAATGGTGCTGGCTTTCCACACACCAAAGACTAAAACTAGCCCCATGTCTCTCACTAAACTAACATTGAAATAAGATCTAAACATTAAAACAGAAACACTAAATCTGCTAGAAAAGAGAATAGGCAGAACTCTGGAAGACATTGGTGTAGGCAAAGATTTCATGAACAAAACTCCAATTGCACAGGAAATAATATTTAAAAAATGGGATATTGTCCTATTGAAAAGCTTTTGCACAGCAAAGAAATCACCAACAGAGTTGAAAGAAACCCACAGAATGGAAAAAATTTTAGCCAGCTGTCCTTGAGACAAAGGAATTGTATCTAGAATGTATAAGGAATTGAAAAAAATCAGACCCCCTCCCAAATTTAAAGACTCAATCCAAAAATGAGTATCTGAGATGAATGCACACTTCTCAGATGAAAAAATACAAGTGGCAAATAAATATATGACAAAATATTCAACATCATTGTTCATTAGAGAGATGCAAGTTAAAACAATGCTGAGATTCCATCTCACCCCAGAAAGAATGAGTACCATCAAGATATTAGCAAATTTTGAAGGGTGTCTTGGTTACTTTTCTCTTGTTGTTGGGACAAAACACCTGACACCCAAAGAAAAGCAAGGAAAGATTTATTTAACTTACAGTTTTTGGAGATTTCAGTCCATACTCAGCTGGTTCCAAGGCAGGGTGGCATGGCACAGGGGCAACACTTTAAGGCAGCAGCCAGAGCAAAAGGAGCAAGTGCAAGCCTCCTCTCTTCCCTTATATTGTACACAGGCCACCTCCCCTGTTTCAAGGTGGGTGTAGCACTCACAAAATCTCCTTGCCCTCCTTTGCACAGGATGAGAATATTTACAAAGTAAGAACTCTGGCTCCCCGCTGAGTCTCTCAGTTAAACTTCTAAACTTCTCAAGTTGACACAACATATCAACCATAACAGAGGGGATGTGGGGAAAAAGGAATCCCTCTTCACTGTTAGTGAGAGTGTAGACTGGTGCAACCACTGTGGAAATCAGTAGAAGATTCCTCAAAAAACTAGGTCTAGAGGTTCCATTTGACCCAGATATTCCCCTTGAGTGTCTTTTTTTTTCTTTGGTACCAGGGATCAAACTCTTTGAACTCGTGCTTGCCAGGCAGGTGCTTAAGCTGCTGAGCTAAATCCCTGGCCACCCCTTGAGTATCTTCTGGGAAGAATTAAAAACATCATACCACAGTGATATATGCACAACCATATTTATGGCAGCACAGTTTTGTAATAGCTTAATCTTGGAAACAACCCAAATGCCTATCAACTGTGGAATGCATAAAGAAGGTGTGTTTTTTTTTTTTATACAATGGGGTACTACTATGCCATAAGGAAGGATAAACTTGAGACATTTCCAGATAAATGAATGCAATTTGAGACCATACTCTTAAATGAAATAAATCAGACTCACATGTGTAAATATTGCACTGTCTCCCTGGTGTGAGAAACTGAAAGAATAAATAAGGACCGAAATGTACAATATATATTGTGAAATGGGGAGAAATTATTCAGAAGGAAAAAAGAAACTATTGTGGAGGAAGGGGGAAAGGAAGGGAAAAGGAAAAAATGATTTTCAAAGAAAGACAAAATGGAAACAAAGCTTTGTAAATTGGAGGGGAAGAAGAGTTGAAGGGAGGAGAGAGGACTGGGAAAAAAGAGGAATCAAAATATGTCATGTACAAGTACAAATTCCCTCTAACGAATATGATCACTACGTATATCTAAAATGCACCAATAAACTTAATAAATAGAAAAAATAAAAATGTGTATAGTACTAGTGAAAAAAAAAGACATAGAGGAAACCTAAACACAAATCACCAAGTAAAATAAAACAATCTGTTAAACCACATAATATATTATTCCAACTATCTTTGTTACTTTTCTCTCATTGCTGACACAAAATATCTGACACCCAAAGTTAAGGAAGGAAATGTTTATTTAGCTCACAGTTTGTGGAGGTTTCGGTCCATAATCAGCTAGCTCCAAGGCAGAGTGGCACATGGCGGAGGGCAATAGTTCATGACAGTGGAAAACAGCAAAAGACAACAAGAGCAAAAAGGGAGGAGCATGGAGAGAAGACTCTTTCTGTCCCTTATATTGTATGTAGGCCACACCCACTTGGGTGTAGCATTCACACCCATAATCCCAGCATTGGGTCATGAGTCATTCAAACTCTAGAAGCCCGCCTCCCTGACTGCAAGAGGCTTTGGGGGAACATCCAGACTCAAACTATAACACCAACTATACAACGTTATAGAA